>JAJONR010009960.1:0-23458 GCA_029582245.1 Solanum etuberosum
ATATATAAATCAATTAATATTTACTATAACTAATTTTTCTACTTCACCTGGATTTTATCAACGAAAATTTGGTAACTTTTAATTAAATTAATATATACGTAAAAGTTTTTAAATATTTATAAATATTTAATTATAAATCCAATTATTATCCTATATTAATTTAAGATTGTTATTCAAATTTATAAATTTGAATTTCTCACAAAATAAGGATAAAATTCACTTAGACTCCAACTTCCTCATATCATAAAATAAGGATAAAATATGCTGTACTCTAACCTCATCACACCACAAAATAAGAACAAAAAAACTGTTTACACTCTAACTTTCTCATATCACAAAATTAGGAAAAAATGTGTTTACAATCTAACCTCTTCATAACATAAAATAAGAATAAAATCCATCATACATTCTAACCTCATCATACCATAAAATAAGGATAAAAAATCGATTTACACTCTAATTTTTTCATACCTTCCTACATTCTAACTTCATTATATCATAAAATAACGATAGAATTTGTTTACACTCTAACTTTCTCATTCAATAAAATAAGGATAAAATCTGTTTATAATATAACCTTCTCATACAGTAAGAATAAAATTTGCCTATATTTTAATTTTATCATACAACAAAATAAAGAGTAAAAAATCTGTTTACACTAAACCTCCTCATACCTAATATCCGATAAAATTTATCTACATTCTAACTTCATTAAATCACAAAATAAGGATAAAATCTATTTATACACTAACTTCGTCATACCATAAAATGAGGATAAAATCTGTTTGCATTCTAACCTCTTCGTATCATAAATTTTTTAGAATATAATCTATTTACACTCTAACCTTTTCATATCATAAAATCTATTTACATTCTAACCTCATCATTAAACCAGAACATAAGGATAAAATCTATATTTTTCATGCTTCAATTATGAAATTATACTGAATATATTGTCGGATGATAATGAGTATGCGCTGCCGAATCCCACCGTTAAATAAAGAAAAGATGGTGCTTGTGTGAGTTGGACAGCGGCAAAATCGAGAAATATTAGTATAACATTTTTAGCTAAAATGGCTCCATGTAGATTACGGCATTAATCCAAGTAAAGAAGACAAGCTCCATACTTCCAAAAACACTTGTTATCACTATAATTTCATTCAAATAAAGCTTCCAATTTCACTAAATGAAGGGGTCTCTGTATATTTGAGGATTCTGTAGAAAGACCCTTTTGATTTATAGTTTAATGGCTGAAGAAATTTGTTTCTTTACAAAGGTATGTTTTTTTTTTGAGTATATTGTGTAAGAGATCCAGCTAAAAAGTACTTCTTGCTGAATTTTACAATCTTGTTGAAGCTGAACTATCTTCCCCTCTACTAATTGGTTTCTGGGTTTTTGCAAGAATGTGAATTATGGTGGACTGGTGGTTTCAATGAGAAATTTTCACTGTATTTTGTATTTTGTGATCTGGGTTTTGATTTTTTTTGTTTTTTTTTTGTTTTGGGGTTTCATTTTCTTGGTTTTGCATTAAACAGAGTGGAAGAAAAAAAATTGATTTTGTTTTTGCTGTTTGTTCGTGGGGTTGTTGTGAAATGCAATTTTTTAGCTAAAATACTTACTAGAGTATTGGTTAAGTTCTCAAAGGAACGATTAGTTCATATTTGGCCGTAGATTTTGAAGTTGAAACTTGAAGATTTGAGTTTCTGAAGTTGTGATTTTCGAAATTTGAGGTTGTGTTTGGATATGTAATTTACTTGGAAAAAAATTGAAATGTTGTGAATGGAAGTCCCAAAAACTCTTTTTTTAGAACTTGAGAATATTTGAAAATGAGATTTTGAAATTTCGTGGCTAAACAAATATTTGAAGATAAATTTTCAAGAACTACTCGGAAAATTTATGGCCAAACAGTAGCTAAGGAAGATGTATTGCTGGTGAGAACATTTTTATGTTTTCTTTTTGATGGTTCTTGACTTCCTGGAGGTAAATTTTATGGAATAACTCAGATTGACATGTTATAGTCTCATGCTCAATTGATACCTTATATGAAAAATAACTTGTGGTTGTTCAAAAACAGTTTGCCTTGTCTAGGTTGCCTTTTAAGTTTAATTGCTCAAAGGCCGTGATTAGAGGTTATGTTGCTCGGACACTCCAAAAATGTTGCCAGACCTTGTTGGATCCTCCAAAAATGCACTACTTTTGGAGGATCTGGCACGTACCCAATGACATTTTTAAAGAGTCTGAGCAACATAGATTAGAGGTGTATTTATGTTGCAATTTTGTTTTCGACCTAGTTCATTGATAGCCTTTTTTATTTGAATGTCAGGATGCTCTCATCATAAAACCTCCCAAGAAATCTCCGGCATTGTTAAGGATGATAGTTGTAGTGTTTGCAATGGTCTGTGGTGTTTATATCTGTTCAACCTGTCTTAAACAAACTAACACTGAGACAACAAGAAAACTCTTGAACATTGAAGTTATAGAAAGGCCTTGTCATGAATATGATACCGACCGATCTCAGATTCCGTACTTGCATTATCCTAAACCGAAAACCTTTAGCAGGTAGGTATTTGAGTTAGTTAGATTTGCTTATTAATCTTCAGTCTTTTTGCAAATTCGTCTTTTAGTCATTTTATCTCCTTTGGCTATCTATTGTAGGGCTGAATGTTCCTGTAATCCTGTACGTCTGTTTGCCGTTCTGTCAGCACAGAGGTCTGGGAGTGGATGGTTTGAGACACTATTAAATAGTCATATTAATATAACCTCCAATGGTGAAATTTTCTCTGTCAAAGAGCGGAGAGAAAATGCTTCCTCAATCCTGAGGACTTTGGACATGGTTTATAATTTGGATTTGTTCACCAGTGCTTCCAAGAATCACTGTTCAGCTGCGGTTGGCTTCAAATGGATGCTTAATCAGGTAAAATCATTTTGTTAATTCACATGCTTTCCGTGCCATGTCTTAAACTTAAAGTTTGTCTAAGTTGTAGCCAGGGATAAAAATGTCGAGGAAGGGTAGACATTTTTGATCAATAGTTGATCACACTTGAAGAAAGTGGTTTATCTTTTATGCTTCTTTCATAGTCTTGAGATTTTCAGACAACTTAAATCCAAACATGAAACACCAATAGACTCCTTGAGATAGGGAGATCCTTTGCCTTTTGAAACACATAGTTGTCAATAGTGGACGGCGCCTTTACCTTAACAGTGCTTTTTGAGAAATGGAATGGGCAGAGAACGCTCAACCCCGTTTGGAATAGTGCTATGGACGCTTAGTATTATTGTAAGAAACTTTGTATAATGTTTGAAAATTGGCTAAGGATTAGCATTGGCTGGTTTTGATTTTTCATGTCCACAATAAAAGCAGCATACCCTTTGTAAAGCGCTAGAATTTATTTTCGGGAGATTCTAATTCCTTGTATTGTTTTGGAGAGGATTTGATCTAAATCGTTATCTTTTCATAAATTGTTTTAAAGTTTTCATTTGGCTACTGATTGTGCCACAAGAAAACTTTTGGCTGAGTTAGATTTGGTCAGGTTGTGCCATTTGGATTAAAAAATTATTATCTCACCATATAAGATTTATATTGTACTTGAAAACCTTTATCTTTCTATACTGCATTGCATATACTTCCCCCGTTTCAATTTGTTTGTCTAATTTCGACTTGACACGAAATTTAAGAAAGTAAAGAAGAATACTTTTGAATCTTGTAGTCTTAAACTAAAGATATGTAGAATGTATCAAAATGTCTTTTAATCTTGTGGTCTTAAACCTGCCACATGAAAAGTTGAAACTAAAGAGTTGCCAAAAAGGAAAAATGACATTCTTTTTGAAACGGACTAAAAAAAGAAAGTAAGACGAACAAATTGAAACCAGAGGGAGTAATAAAATCATGGTAGAGATCCATTCAGGATTAGTATTGTTGATCGTGTATCAAGTGAATGGTATTTTGAGATTACGTCTCATCAAATTAGTTGGTGTATTTGTCAGCACTCATCTGTGTGCGGCGTAACAGAAAAATGCGTGCTTTGTATAACAGCTCTTATAAATATGCTACACTTTGTTATTTACAGCCTTTCTTGCGTAGAGTATGATCTAGCAGAATATTCGATGTACAATGTCTTCAGTCTAATTGCTTATTCCTGAAAAATTGACTGACCAATCTTGACAAATGCAGGGGTTGATACAATATCACAAGGAAATCGTTGAGTACTTCAACAACAAAGGTGTCTCGGTGATATTTCTTTTTAGAAGGAATCTGCTGCGCCGTATGGTTTCAGTGCTTGCGAATTCCTATGATCGTTATGCTAGACTCTTGAATGGAACACACAAGTCTCATGTGCACTCAACTGAGGAGGTAGCTCCTTCAATCCATTACTCCCTATTGTGTCATAAGAATATACAATCTGATCATTTTGCGGCTTTTCCTAGGCTACCACTCTTGCAAAGTATAAACCAGAAATCAATACAACATTATTAATCACAGATTTGGAGAGAATGGAGGCGTCAACCAAGGAGGCATTGGAGTACTTCAACAGTACTCGGAACATATTTTTGTATTATGAAGATCTTATCAGAGACCACACGGTAAGAATATACATTTCTGAAACTATAAGTCTATAACCATTTTGTCATGAATCACTGCATGTAATTTAAAGCCAAGAAGTTTAGATAATTTCTAATATGAACTGATATAATCTAGTCAAGTTTCTTGTTCTCAAATGTATGCACTCTGTTGAATTTTCCCTAAGCAAAGAAATTCGCCTCTACTGGCTCGAAACATTTTGATTTACCCTCCTTTATACATCGGTTCCATTCATACCCTTGCCATTAGTAAGTCGTCTCATATTTGTCCTTAACTTTTGACGTGTTCCAGTGTGGACTTGGGGATGAAGGTCCAAATTTACTGCATTGTCTTTTATATGGTTTGAAATTTCGCTCTGCTATACTTCTTGTTGGAGCTCCCTTAGAGTCCAGCAGTTACTAGTCAATTTGCTAACGGTAAAGATATGACTGGCAACAAAGTATAACGAAGGATAAAATTAAGACGTTTCATAGCTTTTGGCCCTTTATCCTTCTTTACTTGACCAACTGTCTGGGCACTAAATGACTGAAGGGCTAATTCATTCATTCGATTCCCTTGTTATCCGTAAATATACTTGGTTCTTTTGTGTTGCTCATTATTTTCTGGATTATTTGCAGAAATTGGGAGATGTTGTAGAGTTTTTAAGATTGCCACAAATGAATTTAACTAGCCGCCAAGTTAAGATACACAGCGGACCACTACAGGAACATATCAAGAACTGGGATGATGTGAATAAGACATTAAAAGGAACAGCTTACGAGAGTTTGCTCCGATCTGACTGTTAAATTTTTCGCCTTTGTTTTTTGATGAAGGGGGAGATGTAGATATAAAGAGAAATCTAGTTTAGCTCCAGTTTTTCTTTTCTTTCCACATTGCAAGTGTAAGTATCAAATAGTTGTGTCTTCTTTAATTATCCAATCTTTCAATGTTTCTCTTCTGTAAGTTATTAACTACGAAAACACTAAATGTGCCAATTGGTGCATGTGATGAAAGGTTCTTCAACTTATTCATTACTTAGTAGTATAGTATTTTGATCATTTTTTTTCCATCAGGTATTTGGTATCTACATTGGAGTCCAACTAAATTTGGATTTGCGCCCGAAAGTCCCACACTAGGAGTAAAACATTCCATAACCACGTGTCTCCATGGAAAAGCAAAAAAAAAAAAAAAAAACAGAGATCCAGCCACTTGAAAAGTGAATAAGAGAAATTCAATTAAATATTTTACATGTAAAATTCCTAATCTAATCTTTTTTATTATTATTTATAATTGGAAGCAAATCTTTTGAGAAGTATTTTCAAAAATCCCCACGTGTCTCAATGGAAAAGCAAAAAAAATAAAATGCACTTGAAAAGTGAATAAGAGAAATTCAATTGGCCAATTTTTTTTGCTAAATTATCAAAGAGTAAATTTTAGATTTAGCAAACATAAAAATCATATTTGTATGCTATAACTATAGTTTGCATAATTGCGCTCCATAGCAAACTTTATGTTTGTTATGGAGCATCAGATTTGTATAAATCGCTGGCAGACTTCTCGTTTGTATAAAAGCGCAGTGATTGTATGTGTATCGGTTAGATAATAGTATATATGCAACTACTATGTATATGTATCAATGGTTGTGTTTGTATATCTGCATAAAATTTAAATTTGTATACAATTGAATCGAAATAAAACATTTGTATATCAAATCTCTCTCTCTCTCGCTTTATACAACACAAATTATACATTGTAATTTATATAATTTGTGTTTTGTATAAAGCGAGAAAGAGAGAAAGGCAAAAGAGAACTGGTAGGGGAAGATCTGTATTTATATAATTATAAGTGTATAGGACGAAAATATATGTATTTGTATTTGTATATACAGTTTTCTCTCGCTTTATACAAACACAATTTATACATTTGTGTTTGTATAAAGTGAGAGAGGCGAGGGAGAGTGGCGAGCGAGATCTGGGAGAGTGGCGAGCGAGATTCTCTGGGGAGAGAGGCAAATGTCAAGTGTTTGTTATAAATTACAATTAAATGAAACTGTTGTTATAACATTTAATTTAAATTAATAATTTATTATTTTATATAATTTTCCCATTATTAAATTACCCGCTTGACCCCAAGCTGCTCTCCCATTCCCTATAGACTAGTAATATATATATATATATATATAGTCATTTGAGGAAATGTGGCACTGGATCCTTGAGGAAACATATTAATTATTGAAGTTTAAATCACATGAAGTTTGTAAGAATTGAATAGTGGTCGATTTGAATATAAACTATTGTTTGAGTTTTGCTTTGATTTTTTTTATCTTATTTAAAGTTTATTTTTTTCATGAAGAAAAATCAAAATATTATCATAAATGCTTTAATTTTTCCCGAAAGAAAAGTGTAATTTTTTTTCATATTTGGTTTATTCTTTCTTTAGAGGAATAATCTGGAATCTCATAAATTGAATACACATCTTCTCATACCAATAATATAAGAGCATCTAAGTTTAGTTTATGAAGATTTTTCTCTCTACAATTTTAATATTCTTTTCATACAATAATATTATGTTTTTATAAATTTTATCATTTAATTTATCACCGTATTGATTTGCAATTGTAAGCTTCCGCATGACGCCATTGATCCCAACAACTATATGATCATCTAGACATGATTTTATTTTGATTAGATTAGAAATTTCCTGATAATAGTTTCATTATTTGCATGAATATTTTATATCTAATTGCATGAGAATGAAAAATTAAGAAAACTTAACATGAACACAATATTAGGATATTCATTTTTATAAGAAGAAAAAATATACACTCAAAATTTAAAATTCAAAATAACCAAATCGATTAATCTGGAATCAAATTTAAAATATTCAATTCAATTCGAACTTACTTAGATTGAGTTCTAATTTTAATTTCTTAAATTTGAAAATCAATATTTTGATTTTTTTTCCCTTCATATTTCATTTAAACACTTGAACCCACGTACAATAAACTGTGGACAACTCGAGATGACTTTCTAATGGCAAATTAAGAGCCAATAATACACTATGGGCGGCGATTTGACATCAAATACGAGCAGCTTGGAAATGGTACTTTTTAACATAACCATCAATATTTGTTGGGGCCTTTTTCTTTATACTTTGTTCCTAGTGGACTCTCGTCCAAACACACGAAACTAGTAGTCTACATGCAGATTCAGTGTCGAATTCAGTAAATTTTATTTAGATAACATATTTGTATTAATAAATGTATCAAATATATAGGAATATTAAAATTATTATTCGGTTAGTATTACTTAAAATCATCATTATAAAAATCAGAATCATAAAGTTAAAATTCTAATTTTACCTCTGTGCTCATCAGTTTTTAGTTTAAAGTATATATACTAACACCGAATATTCTCTTTTAAGGATGCGTGAAAGATGAACATTGTTCCATATTTAAGTATGAGAAAATCTATCATAAATCACAATTTCACAATCAATAATTTAATTATTCCAATTTAGTGTAATTTGATAGTGCTTTAAAAGGTATTTTTGGGGTGAAGCGCACTAAAAACTACCAAGACGTAATGTGGGGATACAAATATTTTAGGGCGGAAACATGTATCAGTCTGTGGAAGAGTGTTATAACTTTTTGGGAATTCATTTATGCATGAGCTTTAATGTTTTGAGCGTTCATTTGCAGCGTATATCAGGAGAACTTTTTCAAATTGGAGCCAAATAACTTAATAAGTCAGTCTTTAATACTTTTTTATTTAAATTTATCTGACGCTGTTTGATTTGACATAAAAATTAATTTTGTTCTTGAAAATTATGATTAGATATTTGTGTGAATATAAATCATTTCTTTAAGGACATAAGGATAATTTTGAAGTTAGGTTATCTTAATTATAAAAATATGACATTTTTTTTAAGATATACTAAAAGAGCAAGGGAATCACATAAATTGAAATAGATAGAATACTTATACTCAAAATTTATTTATAGTAGATTAGTCAAACCAAAAATCTCAAAACTCTCTTTAACTTAAATCTTTTCAAATCAGTTTTTGGCTTTAGAACTTCTTTCGATACTAATCTACTAATTTTTTTATTTTTTTTTTATATTAATTGTTTAAAATTTCTATTCCAAATTTTTTTTGTTTCAATGAGTATTTGTGATTGAAATAATATCTTTATAATATTTTTATTTTTATTTTTATTTCTTGAATTATGAGGAGTTAGAATATCACTTTAAGTATGTTCTATCATATGATGTTATATGTATAATGCATCTTTATGTTTTTCAATTTTTCACGTAAGAAACAATATCTTTTATAATGATTGTGATTTGTGTCTGTTTTTTTGTGCTTCCACCCATATGTATTGAAGAACTAGGTTTTTCAGCAATTATGTAAAACGTAAATGCAAAATTAAGTAAATCAACACAAGAATTTTCATGTGGAAAAATACCTACCCTAGGAGAAAAAACCACGACCAATAAACTAATCAATATAGCACCTTTTTCCCTCTACTTGTTCAAAGACTCTATCTAGCCAAGGAAGTCCTTGTAACTCAAAACAACTTATTTATAAATTTTAGATATAAGGGTCAAAACACACCTAATTTTTTTTGTTTTGTTTTGTTTCATATCTAAACTATTGAAAGTGTGAGTTTCATACCTAAACTATCTACTCTCATCATGGTGTGTGTAATACACTCTCTCTTTTATTTAAAAAAAATTATCACATCACACTCCACATGGACAAAATATTATAAACGAGCTCATGAGGAGTTTTTGAGCAGTATCTCTTTTAAGAGAATCTTTTGAGTAATTATCTCAAATTGAGGAAGAGTTATGTTTTTAAACATATGAGCATGAGTTATATATATTATTGGGAGTAGCATTGAGCACCGATATGAGGATGAGTTCAGACAACTCAAAATCCGCATAAACCATATATGCCAACATGGATAAAGGATCATATTTTTCAGATGATTCCGTATTGCTTTTAGCATAGCTTAGTGGATCCACTTAATTGAGGATATATATACCCCGGCAAGGTATAGGACAGTTCTGGCAGCGTGGGCGAGACGTTGTATCATCACGTAGCTCATAGTGATGGTTGTCGGTTAGAGAATCTCCCAAATAAGAGTAAAGAGTTTATTATTGTATTTTTATATACATTGAGTTATTATCTACTGTTTTAAAAGCTTTATACATGTTGCATCTTTTATTGTTGCTTTCATGTTGAGTTGAGTTGAGTTGAGGTGAGTATGTTTTTCCTTTCTGTCAGTTCAGCTATGTATACCTATGTTCAGCTTTTTCCTTACATGCTCGTACATTCAATGTACTGACGCCATTTGGCCTGCATCATTTCATGATTAAGATACAGGTATTCAGGATCATCAGTCGGTGCTTCGTTGATCCCATTGCATTCCAACTAGTTTTGGTGAGCCTCCCCGCTTTCTGGAGGGCTTCACATTATGGTTTTTGCTTTATTAGGATGTCGTGGCTCTTGTCCCAACTTCCATCATAGTATTTAGAGGCTTCATAGACAGTTTTAGTTGAGGAGTCTTTTTCCCATTTCCTTTGTGATGTTTTAAAGACTTTAAGTTGAACAATTATGTTTAGTGAGTATTTCAGATTATATTGAGTTAAACTATCATAGTAATGAGATCCTTATGAGTTGAGTTTTGCATTTGAGTTCCTCTATTTTTGAGTAAGTCTTCCGCTGAGTAATGAGCTGGGCCAAGGGTTCTCTTGGGGACCAACAATGGTTCTCGAGTGCCGGCCATGACCAGGGTGTAGGCTCGGGGCCTGACAAACTTGGTATCAGAGCACAAAGTTCAAGTGTCCTAGGGTGTTTATGAAGTTGTGTCAGTAGGATCTTATTTATGGTTGTGAGGGGTCCACTTCTATAAATAAGGGACTACAGATATTTAGGAAAAGTTTCCCTTCTTTCATACTCTAAATTGTGCAATAGAGCTGTGTCATAATGAGCTTATTCAAACTCGTGCGTTTCTCAGATTCATTCGACTAACCCTCATACTCAAGGTAGTTCAAAAGCAAAGCAGTTCCATATCGATTTACTCTCAGCAAAAGTCTTGAGGAATTCATGAAAATGTAGAGGAAGTGTGTCTTAGAGCTTGGATAGTATTTACACCCGAAAAGATAGTATGAGTTATGAGATTATAAGCAGTAGTAGTAAGAGTGCCCAAAGTTAGAAGAATGCATGCAGAGGTTCAATAATCTAAGAAAGGGAGATAGTGATGAAGCAAATGATATTGTTACTATCATGCACCTAGTGAGTTATTAATGAGTAGTTTCCCTTATGGGTAGACTAAGAGGTGATGAGTTTGTGTAAATTTCATGATAGGAGGTAGAGTAAGGGTTACTAGTTAGGATGCGTTAGAGTATACTTTAACTAGAAAGAAATTTATGATGATGTGTCATTGTGTTAGTAACGATCAAGTGTAGGTGTTGAATAGAATAATAGGATTATTCATGAGGTGATAGATCTAAGTCACGCTTATGATTTTTGAGGGAGAGCCCATAATATTCAAAGTGTTATAGAACTAATTAGACAATGATTTATAGTGAATAAGTAA
Organism: Solanum etuberosum; assembly: GCA_029582245.1. Taxonomy (NCBI): domain Eukaryota; kingdom Viridiplantae; phylum Streptophyta; class Magnoliopsida; order Solanales; family Solanaceae; genus Solanum; species Solanum etuberosum. The sequence continues at coordinate 11,164 of JAJONR010009960.1, forward strand.
ATAGTACTTAAGTTATGAAGTGGAATGTGACAGTAATATGTAAGGATGTAGACTGAGAGATAAAGATTGACTACTTGTCATGAGGTTTTAGCGGGCGAGTGTTTCTAAATTTTTATCTAGTAGTTGTAAGTTGGTATAGTAAGCGAGTAATCATATTGATATATGAGTTTAGTAATAAACATTAAGCTTGAATTTAAGATGAGTGTCGTGATCAATAGAATGGCAACATGAGGGTGATTGTGTTAGTCTTGAGATCTGATCTGGTAGACTTGACATAGAGTAGGTGTGGAATTAAGAGGTTAGTTACAATGGATGTGAGTGGTACAAGTATGGGATTCTAACTTTTAGATAAGAGCAGTGAAGTGTGGCTAAGTCATAAGAGTAACAAGAGCATTAAGAGGTGTACCTGAAATCGTATGTAATCAGACGAGGTTCCAATTAAGTTTCTTGTTCTCATGTATGCCTAGAGAGTATATTTGAGCTATCAACGTGGAGTAGGATGATGTAAGAATTATTTATTACCCTTAAGAGTTTGGTAGAAAGGATTTTATATAGTCAATGAAGAGCCTCTTAAATATAGTTTAAAGCTTTCTTCAGTTAGCTGGATATGAACATAGAAGGATATTATTGGTAGGCAAAGAAGGAGAGGTCAGATTACCAACAGTAAGATTAAGTGGCCATATAAGCCAATGAGAAGAGGATAATAGAAGCATCTTAGAAACAGGTCCTAGAAGTATTCTTAGTACCTACTTATGAAAAGTTCCATAGCCATGAGATAAGCCTTTTCCGAGTATTAAAGGGAATGTATACCAGTTTAGAGATGAGGGAATAGATCCATAGTTTTCAAGTATCACCTTTAGACCCAAGGGGGGAGATGATAATATGAAAAACCAAGTCAAGTGTTGAAGATGAGATAGTGATGTTTTCCGAATGAGTTTTAGAGGTACATCAATCCATTCATAATCTTGTGTATTACTCAAAGTTCAGTTAATACAACATCTTGTTGATATTCCTAATATCAGAATTGTGTCTATGACCTATTCTCATACACTTCAGAGAGATTCACATCTATGTTTAGTTCACATAATGAGCGGCAAAGACTTTAGCCCATTGATCTCAATCTTACTCCATAAAGTTATGGATATCAGTCTCATGATATGAACCTATTCATATAAGCATCCATGTGTCATAGTATGTTCAGTCTCGCAAATACATGATTTACTCTCAATGGCTAGCAACATAATGTTATGTCATGCATATTCTTATATCAGAATTCTCAAATAAATCGTGCTTATGATCTTTCGCCCTAAAGTTCTTTCAGTAATCCTTTTTAGGTTTGGAGAGTTATGTTGTTGATAGTAGTTGTGTGATGATAGATGAGATGATTTCTATTTCTTATTTTGATAGTGATGGTGTGTTTATTCCATTTAAGTTTATGAATGTGGAGGAAGAAAGAGATAAGGTTTTACGATGAGTACTAAGTCAGCTTCCTGGTGGTAATGCATGAAAATTTAGTTGGTAGAGATGATGAGATGATGAGAAGTTCTTAGAAAGTGGGTTAGTAGGAGTTTATGGAGTAGTTAAGGTTCTAAGCTTGAATGTGGTGTTGTTAACATGTGGACAATGCATGATACATTAGGTGTTTCGTGATATGAGCTTAAGGTTAGCTGAATGTAGCAGTAAGGAGTAGTGTTTTTGGGATGAGATTTCCTACAGAGGTATAGAATCTGAATCTTGTGATTTAGATCATAATAATAACCCTAGGTTAAGTACTTTGTGATTTTGAGTTAGGCTTGAATATAGTAAGAGCAACCCCTTTCCATTCTCAGTCCAGCCATCATTCGAGGATGAATGATCCCAAGGGGGAGATATTGTAACATCCCAAAAATTTCTAAGTTGAATCGAGTCATTTTTTATGGTGAATAAGATTTGTATCGAGTGATTCTAAATTTTCTTAGATGTTAAGGTCACTAAAGTTCCCTAGCATAAAGTTGAGTTGAAAACTTTCCTTCCAATTGAGTTTCACTATGAGATTTTTCTTGTGTCAACCTCAAACGACCATATTTTTTAGCACATATGGAATTAAGTGGACCATGAGCTATCAATTTAAGGTCTTTGAGTTCTCTTTCCAACACCGCCAAGTTTTCTAAATTCCGAACTCCGAGTAAAAAGTTATGCTCATTTGAGTGAAGCCTCTCCATTTAAGGCTTTCCATCCATTTTAGGAAAGGGTATTTTGGTCTTTTCCTTTTACCCACTTGTCTTAACACGTTTTTCTGGACCCAATTAAGGGTTTAATCATATTCTAAAATACACATTCACATTCAAGACACTTAGGGTTTTTAGAGCGAGGTTTCAAGAGGAGAAAAACGAGGTTTTCAAACGTTCTTCAAGATTCGTTGATTTTTGCCAAGAACATGATTCGTTACAGGTATGTGAGGTTTCCCATAGTGATGGACTTGTTCTTCCTCATACCAATCATATATTTCTTCCATTAATTCATTCATGAAATCGTTTATGTGAAGATTCTTGAGTAGTTCTTGAGTTTTAGCCCCATTCTTTATCGATGGATGTTTTGAGTTCTTGAGGCGAAGGTCTTGCGAATGAGTGGTGTTTCTTGATAGAATTTGAGTGAGATTTCAATGAATTTGTATTGGGTTTATGAATTAAAGAGATTTTGGAAGAAACCAATCGATTCTAGACGAGTTAGGACCTGAAATTTAACAAGAAAATTCGTCAGATTTCTGGGTCCGAGCTGGGGCAATGCACCCCCATAGCGCTAGGAAGGCTGGGGCAATGCACCCCCATAGCGCCATGAGGGCTGGGGCAATGCGCCAGTAGTGCGCCCCAAACTACTCCCAGTACTTTTAGGGCTGGCGCGACGCGCCACCGATACGCTAGAGTCGTCTGCCCTTTTTCTTCTCCATTTTTCATTCCGTATGTGTTCCTTTGAATCGTGTCTTCGTTATTTCCTTGATATTAACTCTTAAAATATTAATTAATCATTGAAAGATCCTACATATCCTAATCATATCTCTTAAATTATATTTCAATTTAAAGAGAGATTAAGAGGAAAGTTCAAGAGGGTCTTTTGAGTCAAATTTGAGAATTCTTTTGAAATCAACCATAGTTTTGAACAAAGTCTTGAGGAAGTAAGTATGAGAATAAGAAGAGTTATACTCATGAGTTCTACATTGTCATTGAGATCCTTGAGTTGAGTCGTTCATGTCCATAATTCCGCATGAACTCTATGAATTGAGTATTCTTGAAGGGAGTAGTATCGTTGAGTTCTGAGTTCCAAGTTCTTGAGTTCTTGAGTTCCGAGTACTGAGTTTTCATATTGCTATTAATTTCTCTGAGTTGAGTCGTTCATGTCCATAATTCCGCATGAACCCTATGAATTGAGTTATAAATCTTGAGAAGCTTTTAAACTGAGTTTTTGAGGAAGTAAAGATGAGTTTTGAGAAAGAGTTTCTAAAACATGATTAGTATGACAATCGAGTATGCCATAAATGTTTAAGCAGTATGGTATCTAGATATACCATCAATGTTTATGTAGTATGACTCCCCGAGTCATTAATGATCATATCACAATATGATTTTGATATATTTTTGAGAAAGAGTTTTCAAGTATGAATTGAGTAAGAGTATAAGGGAACTAAGTATTCCAAATGTATCAATTTTTACATTGATAAAAGAGAAACTTTAATTTTAAATGAGTTATGAGTTCAAAGATATTTGAAGAGCAGTTACCTCTTTTAAGAGGATAGTTTGAGCAATTATCTCAAATCAGAGGAAGAGTACGTTTTTAAACATTGAGCGTGAGTATATATATATATATATATTATTGGGAGTAGTATTGAGCACCGATATGGGGATAAGTTCAGACAACTCACATTCCTCATAAACCATGTATGCCAACATGGGTACATGATCATACTTTTTAGATGAATCCTAAGTGCCTTCAGGCAGTGCTTAGTGGATCCACTTAGTTGAGGTGTCCTATACCCCGGCAAGGTATAGGACAGTTCTGACAGCGCGGGCGAAACGTTGTATCATCACATAGCTCATAGTGATAGTTGTCGGTTAGAGAATCTCTCAAATAAGAGTAAAGAGTTTATTATTGTATTTTTATATATATTGAGTTATTATCTACTGTTTTAAAAGCTTCATACATCTTGCATCTTTCATTGTTGCTTTCATGTTGAGTTTAGTTGAGTTGATGTGAATATGTTTTCCCTTTCTATCAGTTCAACTATGTATACCCATGTTCAGTTTTCCCCTTACATGCTCGTACATTCAATGTACTGATGCCATTTGGCCTGCATCATTTCATGATGCAGATACAAGTATTCAGGATCAATAGCTGGCGCTTCGTTGATCACATCACATTCCAGCTAGTTTTGGTGAGCCTCCTCACTTTCCGGAGGGCTTCACATTATGGTTTTTGCTTTATTAGGATGTTGTGGGTCTTGTCCCGACTTCCATCAGAGTATTTAGAGGCTTCATAGACAATTTTAGTTGAGGAGTCTTTTTCCCATTTCCTTTGTGATGTTTTTAACGACTTTGAGTTGAACAATTATGTTTATTGAGTATATCAAACTATATTGAGTTAAACTATCATAGTAGTGAGATCCTTATGAGTTGAATTTTGCATTTGAGTTTCTATATTGTTGAGTGAGTCTTCCGCTTAGTAATGAACCAGGCCAAGGGTTCTCTTGGGGACTAGCAATGGTTCTCGAGTGTCGGCCACGACCAGGGTGTAGGCTCGGGGCGTGACAATCAGAAACAATAGATCTATCTTCACAATTAGGGGAAAAGTTACATACACACCATATCCTATAGACTCCACTTGTGGAACTATACTGAGTATGTTTTTATTGTTTGCTTTAATGTTCAAGTTTTTATTTCTTTTTTTTATTAGTTAATTTTTGGTATTACTGTTATTTTTGTTTGCTTTAATGTTCATGTTTTTATTTCTTTTAATGTTTAGTTAATTTTTGATATTATTGCTATTTTTGTTTGCTTTAATGTTCAAGTTTTTATTTCTTTTTCTTTTTAATTAATTTTTGGTATTACTGCTATTTTAAAGATATATTTTTCAAGTGAATTTAGTTTTGACAATATTTAGTTGTGACTTCCAACTAGATTTATTATTTTTTGATTATTTTATTTTTGATGTTACTACATTTGAATGTTATGATGTAACTATTATTGGTAAATAAAATGTAGAAATTTGAAGAAAAATAATAAATAAGAAAAAAGGTACTTAGAAAAAAAAAATAAGAATGATTTAATTTAAAATATGAATGTAAAATGTCACATGTATATGCTCTTTTGGTCTACTTTTTAACTCCTATACACTATAAAGAAAGTGAAGCTATTGTTCATGCCACTTGGTATTGCATAGGATATTTGGATTGAAACTGTTAGGGTTATTTGGTACAAAAATAAATAATGCAAGGATTAGTAATGTGGAAATTAATAATGCAAAGATTAATAGTGCAGAGATTAGTAATGTAGGGATTAGTAGTACATAGATTAGTAATACAAGGAATTTTTTTTTTATCAAGTGTTTTGGTTCATTGCTTCCCACCTCATTTTGTGTTTGAATTAAAATTCTATAAAAAAACTTCTTTGCAATGAATTTTTATGAGATTTTCTATTTCATGTAATCGGCCTACATAGATAAATTCCGGACAATATTATTTTTTATGGCCTTCTAACTAGCAAGGAGAAGAACAATTTTGTCGTCATGTTTGCTATTTCCCTCACTTGAGTTATTTGAAGGTAAATAGTTGTCATCTTAATAAATTAATCACTCACAAAACGTCAGTTTTCAATTTAAAAAAGATAGACCATCTACTTTTAAAATCGAAAAAACGGTAATCAATAGTAAATTCGAATAAATCATCTACATTTACACATAAAATTGCAAGTTGTAGTTTTAATATGTATGCAATTTTATAAATTGTTCAAAATACAAATGATTAGAAACCACATATATATTAAAAATAATATATTCAGTTAAAGATCACAAACGTCACGTGGTGATATATTTGTCTTTTCGATTAGTAAATGTTAAACAACTCATATTTCAAATATTGTGTTGATTTGTATTGGATTTATTTAGCAACAAACAACTCTCTCTATATAATAAAATTTGTAAGCTAATTTATTTAAATAAATTTACTAGTACAAATATAAAACATAAAATCAAGAAAATAAACAAAATGATTAAAATGATTTGAGGGATATTTTTGTTTTTACATAGATAATCTCATGGTATTAGATCTTATGTGTTACTAATACCACCAAATGGAAGGTATTAGTAATACATCCAATAATAACATATAGGGTGTATACCTAATCCATGAATTAGTTATACTTTGGCCCGAAATTCCTATCAAGCATGGATTATTTCTCTAATCTTCCTACCAAACGAGCCCTTATAGCGCACAGGGCAACAACAACTTCTTATAATTAAAGTACTAAACAAATTATAAAATGTGGATAATTGGAAGGAGGAGGTTAATTCAAAATTAAACTAAAAGTACAGATTTTAACTTCTAACAACTTTATGAGGAAATTTTACCTTATCAGATTACTGAAAAGATAAGTTGATAACTATGCATAGTCATTCGTAAGAAATGAGATCAATAACTTGAAAATAAAGTAGCCTACCTCTGATACCATGTTAAAATATATTTATAATGTAAAAACTCTTTACATTGCAAGTGTACATAATTTAATTTTTGAATATATACAAATTTCTCACCCATTGCATAATAGAAATTTAAAGTATTGAAATACACACTAATTGTGAATGGAGTGACCGATGCCTGGACTGTGCCCTGGCCCCGTTGGTCCAAAATCATCCATTTTCTCAACAACTTTTACACTTTTTGTTGCTTCTGTTGGATCATTTATCGATTTTTGTGTGTCATCTTTGCTCAGGAGCCATGTTAAACTTTTCTGTATCTTTCCAATTTTATTGAATGTCTCCGAAGTGACAACTATTTGTGTTGATGATACAGAAGAAGATGAAATTTCCACGCTTACCACTTCCGTTTTTTCCGACTTTAGGTGCCTAATTGCTTCCACACATAAAATTTCATGACTAAACAAGATCAACACAAGGATGAAAGCAAAAAATTGAATGATTTTAGTGTTTGTTTCAATAACCATTGTATTATATGCTAGGAATTGGTAAGTGAAGAAGTACAACAAGTAGAGAAAATTTGGAATTGAAATTAACAAGCTATAGGTTTTGCACTAGGTTTTAAGACAACACTTGTTATTACAACTGTAGTATATATAGATTTATTTATATTTAATGGAAAGAAGGACTAATAGTATATAGAATAACAAAAAGTGAGAAGAATAGTTTTGAGACGTGAATAATCGAACATTGAGATGCATAGTACTTTTTGACTTATTTATGCGTTTCATACATATTTAAAATGGTTAGAAGTTAATATTAATAAAAAATCATAAGCTGATTATTCCAATTAAGTTATGATTTTTTTTTATATGTTATCTCAATTAATTTATGATTTTTTTTTTAGTTTATAAGTATTTTTATAAATTATGTACTATTTGATCCTTAATATTTTCTCAAATCCTCATATACCTTTTGTAAAATAAAAGTATAAAACCATTAAATTCATTCACGTTCTTTATCATCGATCATCATTTTTCTTACAAAAATACTTTAAAATATATAACTTTAGAAACACACACTGGGAGAGAGAGAAATAGCACATTTTAGTTATTTTATCAAAAGAATAATTTATTACTATTTTTTTATCAGATATATCAACCGCTTATTATCAATTTCAATACTTTTATCGAGAGTACGTAATTGCTTATTTGTAAATTAACTTCAACACTTAAAATTTCTTATCAATGCTTATTTACTATATGCTTTAATTTTTGTGACAAAGATATTTGATTATATATTAGTATTATTTAAGAGATTATAAAGATGTACTTTGCTCAGATTACAACAAAGTAAGCTAGTGGATATTAGCAAATTGACTTATAGCCACTTCCCAAAGAAGTTCTTTATTAATGAAGTCTTTTTTGGCAGAGAACAATTTTTTTATATTCGATTTTTCATTAAATAAATTTGAATCAGTCAGATCACTAGATTTTGAACAACAAATATTTTGGTTATTTCATAAATGTACATGTTTTTTTTTTAAAAAAAATTAGAATTAAATATCAGTTCAAATTTAAGTTCATATTTTGCAATTTTTTTAAAAGTTCATACTTTTGAGACTCAATTTTTATTTTTTGCCTTGGGAGGTTGAGCAATCCCACTTTGTATATTTATTTATAATTACAAGCTATCTAACAAGAACATAATTATTTTTTCACTATTGTTGTGTTAATTCTTTTTCTTGTGAACATGTGACTATGTTCTCTCATTCCTCAATAGTGGGAAGATTCTTAGTTGATATAAAGTCCACAAAATAAAAAGAAGAATTAATGTTTAAAGTTGGAAAATGGATGGTTTGTTTTTGGTAATCAAGGCTGACCTCTAGTGAAAGAAGCTCTCATCACATGGGAACTATATTCTCATGGCCCTTGCACCCAAGTTGATTATACAATTTTCAATGGACTCAATTAATTTGTTAGGTCCTCAATTTTATTGTTCATCATCATTGAATCAATAGTATTTCTAATAATGATCAACTTGGGTTCTAATTTATTCAATTAGGAAAAAAGGGAAAAAGCTAGACGTGACGGGATTAGAATTTCGCTAAGTGAATCAAAATATAAAAAAGTCAAGGAGATTCAATATTTATTATGGTCCCTCCAATCTATTCTATTTCCATCATGTCATGCTTATTAAAAATAGTTGGTCCAAAATAATTATCATTTTAAAAATTAAGATATAAATAATTATTTATTTACATCTTTACCTTACTCAAAAAATGTGGTGAGATATTCCTGTTGTGAAAAGAGAGTAGTATTAAATTGACTTAAAGAATAAATAAGGATAATTTAGTCAAATTACCTTTTAGAGTAATATTTTTCAAGGAATATGTATAGAAAAATATGACAAGTAAAATGAATTGGAGAGACCAGTCTAAGCATTAAAAAAATTGACCATAGATATGATTCCTCCGTTTATTATTACTTGTTCACTTTGGACTTTGCATACCTCTTAAGAAACAATAATTGATATGAGGATTTTATCATAATATTATCCATATTAATTAATGAATAGTATTATCTTGAAAAATAATACTATTCTGAGGGATGTCCAATTAGAAACTTTTCTATTCTGGGGACATTAAGAAGATGGAATTAAAAACCTTTCTTTTCAATAATATATGCTTGACGTGTCAATTATGGAATTTGATTCCAGAGAAAATCACCATGTTATTTGATTTGTAGAATTATATTCAAGATGTCATTGGTTTTGTCAAGAACACTTGCCCAACCTTCATAATAATATCCTTAATGTTATTGATGAACATAGTTTCATAACTAAACACTAAAAATTTTATGATTATCTCATTTAGCTACGAAGTAGCAATGGATTATTAAAAAAATTAAATTTGCTAAAAGCTTATTAACAATAGATTAGCTAGGAAGTATCGATAAATTCTGTAACTAATTATTTTATATATATTTTATGAGTAGATTTTCATGTTGCAACAAACAAAATATTCATCACATGCATATATGTACTATCTATTTGTTTGCCACATGTTTTAATGTTTTTTCTAATTTTATACATCATAGTCATGATCTTCGTAAAAGTTCAATAAGTTGCTTCCTACTAACAAAGATTCACACCCATGTTACAACTATTTAGTTCTCCCACTCTACCCTCCTTCCCCAATATAATGTTATATGTTTTTCAGAAAAAATAGCAAATAAACTGTTTATTTATGTTTTTGTGTTTAGTATATACATATGTAAATATATTTATATATAATCTAGACAAATATTATGGGGGTGGAGGTAAAGATGAAAATGAAGATCAAGTATGCTGGAGAGTGAGGAATGTAGAATTCTCATGTCTAGAGTTAGAGAAATCAAGAATTGTATTGATAATTAAAATTGTTGAGTACATGCTCCTTATATAGGAAAAGAATCTTATATTAGCTACACTAGGAGTCCTACTACAATACAAATATATTATTTACATGAGTTGTATTACTACTATAACTAAAACGCCTTATCCTAGTCGACTTTAGCCCCATGCACGATACATCAGCGTAGTCGTACATGAGTTAGGATTTAGTAGTGTAGTCCTAGTGTAACTCTAACTCTACAATAGTAAAAACGTCAGTCAACTTCCTTGGACTTGTTCCTTTTACATGTTCCAATCATCAGCTTCCTTCATCTTCAACACTTCCCCTCAAGTTAGTTAGTGGAGGAACTGTAACTCCTAGTTTGCTGAAAAATCCAATAAAGACTTGTTTTTTCAATGCTTTGGTATGAATGTCAGCTAGCTAATCCTTAGACCTCACAAACTGAGTAAGAAAAAAGTTGTCCTCTAGCCACCTTCTCACAAACAAAATGATAGTCCATTTCAACATGTTTGGTTCTAGCATGCATAACTGGATTAACTATCTTGTACAAGACACTCAAATTATCACAATTCAATGTAGGAACAAATCGGAGGAAAACCTCAAGATCATGAAGTAGATACATGATCCATACCATCTCTTCTGCAGTGGAGGCTAGTGCTCTATACTCAGCTTCAACACTTGATCGGGCTACTGTGGTCTGTTTCTTGGAAGTCTAAAAATACAATTTGCACCTAGGTAGATGCTATAGCATGTAGTTGATCTCTTAGTGGTGGTACAACCTCCCCAATCAACATCTGAATATCCATACAACTTACATGGTGATTGTGAAATAATTTTGAGTCCAAAGTGTAGAGTACATTTGATGTATCTGAGAATCTTTTTTACTCCTTGAAGATGTTCAATGTTTAGACTTTGCAAAAACCGACTTTCTAAATTCACAACATGAGTGATATTAGGTTTTATGAGTGTCAAGTACTAAATACTCCCTACTATCATTTTGTATAAGGAGACATCTACAAGACTTCCCACAACTTCATGTAAACCATGCTTTTGAGCCAAAGGAGTTGTTACAGCCTTTGCCAAAGTCATCTCTATCTTGTCCAGCAGCATACTAACTCTGACTTAAGTGAATTCCCTCTTCAAAATACTTAACCTCTACTCCTACAAAGAAGTGTAAAGACCCAAGATCTTTCATAGAAAACTATTTCCCAAGTTGTAGAACCAACTCTGAGACATGTGATGGATTTCTTTATGTGAAAATAGTATCATCCACATATAACAAGAGAAATATGGTGCCTTTGTGAGTTTGCAAAGTAAATAAAGAGGGATCTCCCTTACTACAGATGAATCCAAAGTGTAGGAGATGCATGCTAAACTTATCAAACTAGGCTCTTGGTCCTTGTTTAAGACCATATAATGCCTTTTTAAGTAGACACACATATTGAGGATAATTGGGATCAATATGTAACGACCTGATTCCGTCATTAGGGAAAATTCAATGGGGAAAAAATTGGGGTTAGAAAACTTTTTGGTAGTAACTTGGGATTTCCTAACCTAGTCCAGATTTGGACGAAATCGGAGTCAGTGAGGTCTAGGAAAATCTGGTAACAAATGAGAGATCAAATTATGAATTTGATCAAATGAGTAGATAGCTAAGGCGTTAAGAAAACCGTACTGCTTTACGAAATCAAATTCGGGCGAGTAGAACTCCTGTAACTGATCTTAGCGTGAACGGGTACTTTCTGAGTGTCATAGGTTGAAGATGTGTTGTGAAATGGGGGTTTGGAACTCAAATTTCGAGGTTCTGTCTCCGCGCAAGCCGTTAGGGCGGGATTAATCCCGCCAGAGTGGGGACGCTGTAACGAGATGAGGTCCGCTGTGGTGGGACAGTCGCGACTTAAGTCGGAAATAAACCTTAAAAATGCCATTATTCTGTAATTTCCATTTTTGAGAACTAGGAGACGACCCCAGATGAGTTCTTGACAGTTTTCCACAAATTTTTGTGCTAAAGGTAAAGTTTTTGCTCCCCAATTCTATTTTTCGATCCGTAGAACTGTCACGACCCGAGCCTACACCCTGGACGTGGCCGGCACTCAAGAACTATTGCTGGTCCCCAAGCGAACCCTCATCCTGGCTGACTACAAGCGGAAGACTAACTCAAGCATACAAAAGCTTAAAAACTGAATAAAAAGAATATATTCAACTCGCCATAAAATAGGCAACTTAAGTCTTTAAAACATT
>JAJONR010009961.1:0-19798 GCA_029582245.1 Solanum etuberosum
AGCGAAGATCCATGAATTCATAAAAATCTTCAAGGTATAAGCTAATGTTGATAGATAAGGGGATTGTGTTATACAGTTGAATTTACAATTCAGATTTTCATTGTAAGTCTATATTCGTGGTGATATATTTTGTCAAGGTATGAATTTGCAAGGTGAGAAATGATCAATTGTATCAGGTATTGAGCATTTGAGAGGACTTACACCTGGGTTGAGTCGTAAAGTTGATTACTATTGATTGTTTAAGTCCCTAAGAAAGGTTTTCATTTAAAAGTGTTGGTTTAGAGTAAGGTAAATGGTTGGAGTGTTTATGATGGTTGTGAGTATGATTCACTAGCTATGCTCACGTGTGTTTTCACCTTTGTGGGTGGATCCCTAGTGGTGGATCAGGTGTATCGATCCTGCAATGTTCTCTTGGTTGAGTGGGAAGATTGGGAAGACTTGGTTAATTCAGATGACATAATTGGTGTTGTCTTGGAGTTGTTAAAGTATTCTAGTGGTTCTACATGTACCACCTTGCTTATGAGAATTTATAGAAGAGCTACCATGCGTATTTATGGTTGTCCGATAATCTTAATATTCATCTAGTCGTTAAGGTCATGTATCGATTATGTGTGGTTGAGTGTGGGAATCATTGGGTCCAATTCTACTGTTCTTAAGGGTAATCTACAATCACAATTACTAGTCTAGCATTTCAATAGTGTTGTTAGAGGGTTTGTATGGTTGGACATATTCTTCGATGAGTAGCTGATGTCTAAAGATCAATTTTTTATAACTTAAGCTCGTGGAAATTTATGTTGTGAGATGGAGATGTTGATAAGAACTATGATTGTTTGGGTATTATGAGTGTGTGTTGGTTGGTTCAGGTCCACCTCTAATTGTAGCAAGCATTGATTTAGGATTTTATCATGGTTATGTGAGAAAGGATTCGTCCTGATGATTGTGTCAAGGTCCTTGATAACATGTTGCAGACATTTATACGATCAACTTTGGTGGTTATTGGGAATAACTTTGTTGTTCGTTAAGTTTACATACAATAATATTTATCACTCGAGTATTGTGATGACTCCATTGAGGCATTGTATGGAAGGATGTGTAGGTATTCAATTGGTTGGTTTGAGGCTGAAAATGTGAAACCTTTGGGGGTTGATTTGGTTATGAGATTCGTCAAGAAGGGCAAACTTAGTCCTCGATACATCGGGCCATTTGAGATTCTGGACTGTGTAGGGCCAGTGGCTTCTAGGTTGGCTTTACCGCCTAGTCTATCTGGAGTCCATCCAGTGTTCCATGTGTACATGTTGAAGAAGTATCATGGGGACGGAAATTACATCATAAAGTGAGACTCAGTTTTGTTAGATAAAGACCTTTAGTATGAGGAGGAACCGGTGACAATTCTTGATCGCGACATCCGAAAGCTGAGGACCAAGGAGATAAAGTCTGTGAAAGTTTAATGGAAGCATCGTCTGATTGAGGAAGCTACTTGGGAAACCGAGAAGGACATGCGGACAAGTATCCCCAGTTGTTCAACGATTCAGGTACTACTCTACCCTTACTTTAGCCAAGTCTTTCCTAGTTGATCACTCGGGGACGAGTGATGGGTAAATTGGTATCTATTGTAATGATCTGATTCCATCGTTAGGGAAAGGCCAATGGGGAAAGAATTGGGGCCAGAAAAAATTTGAGTAGTTACTTGAAAATTCCTAGCCTAGTCCAGATTTGAAAGAAAACTGAGTCATGAGAGGTATAGGGAAATCTGGTTATGAATGAGACATCTAATTATGAATTTGATCACATGAGTAGATAGCTAAGACGTTAAGTTGACCGTACGAATTTACAGAATCGAATTCGGATAAGTAGAACTCCAGAAACAGATCTTAGCATGAACGAGTAGTTTTTGAATGTCATAGGTTGAAGGTGTGTTGTGAAATGGGAGTTTGGAACTCAAATTTCGACTCTCTGTTTCTGTGCAAGCCGCCAGGGCAGAAATTATCCCGCCAGGGGGGGCGCTGTGCGGGATGGGGGCCTCCACAGCGGGACAGTCGCGACTTAAGTCGTAAATAAACCCCAAAAACATCATTATTCATTAAATTTCGTTCTTAAGAGTTAGGAGACAACCTCAGGTAATTTCTTGACAGTTTTCCATGACTTTTGGTGCTAAAGGTAAGGATTTTACTCCCCTAGTCCATTTTTCGATCCGTAAAACTTAGATTCTTGGGTAATTAGTATTGGGGGAAGGTTTTGACCTGAAGTTAATGGTGGAAAAAGCCCTAAGTTGGGTATTGGGATCATGTGGTTGGTCTTGGGTTATTGGGTTTGTTATAATCTGGATAATTAGACCTTAATTTATTGATCGTTGCGTATATTAATTGTTTGTAGACCTAGAACAAGCGGAAAGAATCCGGAAAGGGAAGATTCAAGTGCCTTAGGGGGATTCAAGCTTGGTTTCGAGGTAGGTGATGGTTTGATTTCATGTTTGGGTAATATATGTTGGTAATTGCTTCATTGTAATGCATGTATGTATGTGAATGAGGCACTATTGATCAAACCTAATGAAATAAGTATGAATGAACCATTATATGCCATGAATCCACACTTGATTGTATGATTATGAGTATGTACATTATGAGTGTGAATGTGATTGTGGTTGTGTTGATTGGATTGGGTGTCACGTTCCGACACATAAATTAGATCGGGTGTCACGTTCCGACACATATATTAGATCGGGTGTCACGTTCCGACACATATATTGGATCGGATGTCACATTCCGACAAACTAATTAGGATCGGATGTCACGTTCCGGCACACTAACAGTTTGGGTATGAGTTCCATGAGAGGACCATTGTGATTGTTATGTTATGTCTACTTTGCATTGATAATGGAAGGCGGTATGTTGCTCTAAATTGATGACTGAACTGTATATTCTGTACATGTTGTGTTTATTATGTTGTGACAGCTTATATATGTTTAACTTACTGGAATAGCCGCGTGATCCTACCAGTACACTGTGGTTGTGTACTGATACTGCACTTGGTTGTTCTTTGTTGAGTATAGGGCATCTTCAGGCGGCTATGGACAGACCCCAGCTAGGAGATAACTGATCAAGACCGAATTCAAGGGTGAGCCAGTTCTTTCAGGCTTCCAGGAATCCTTCGTTTTATTTGTTTAGTCCATTCTGTTCGGACTTAGACATTGCTTTAGTAGTTGTTTTATGTTTGGTTGGGGTTGTACCCCTTCTTCTTAGACTTGTTGAACTTTAGATGTTTTGGTACAATGACTTTCAGGTTCTAGGGGTTAATTTCCGCATTAGTTGTTAATGTTAGTTGAACTTCCGGAGTTTATGGAAACTCCGTATTATTTATTTAGTTATTTAAACCTGCTTCCGTAGTGTTAAATGCTTAGTATTTTGGTTAAATTGCTTAGTTGAGCTGTTATAATGGTTCTCCCACTGGAGAATTAGTGTGGTTGTCAATCACGACGGTCTGGATCGTGACATAACGTGTTATAAAATAAAAACAGAAATCTAGTTAATCGTGCTATCCTTACCTTCTAACCAATCGGCCAATCATGCTATCCTTACCTTTCAACCAACCCCCTCGATTCAGAACGAATAAAAAAGGAATTCCTACGGGGAAAGGCGAGGAAGAAGAAAACAAAACAAAAAGTATTAAGAAGAGAGAGAGAGAGAATAACAGAATTGAGAGAAAGGGAAAAGTAAAGTTGTAATGTGTGTTCTTCCACTTCTCATTTGCTGTGCCTTTTATAGGCATGAAAGAGTAACATATTACTTGGAGAGGTTATCTTTCAACGGTAGAATGGGACCCACGGGCGTATACTATTTCACTCATTTTTTAACAATCACATATTTATTTGCATTAGTTGAGAGAAGAATATGCTTATTATGTAAGCTATCGACTCTAAAGGCCTAACCATACTATCTTAAGGTTTGTTTATGTTTACTCTTTTAGGCCCCAAATGGTACAAATCTTAATGCCTAATCAAATTATCTTCTTTTTGCTGAAGCGTCATTTTCATTTCCTTGGAAAAATTAAATGTTTAGTTGTTGACTCTACTATTATTCTATGACATTTGGATTTCATTCTAAACTTTCTAAACATAATTTTTCAAAATATTATTTTACTGGTCTATCATATTCAATGCACACACCTAGTGTAAATGCTTCCTTAGAATCAATCTAAATACTATCATTTCTTTATATAAATGTCCACTATTCTAACATATATAATTCTTGAATCATATAGGACCTCCATAACTTGATCGATAACATCTAAGTGCTATTCTTTTATTCTTCCACTTGAACACTACCAATATCTACCAATCAAACTAAGTCTCAAATTTTGAACTACGTCTAATCTGATTCTTGTTCTTGCAAAATATGTAGGTAATCTTATATAAGAATACGGTCCTTTCTTCTTTTATTTTTCCTTTCTCAAATGTTCTCATAGGTGGAAAATTGGGGAAATTTTTATCACTCAAATAATTTTATGCACTAAAAATGTGTTAAAACATATCGTTAATCGACTCCTAAATCTAAAAATTATCACTATTCAAATCTAGGTATTAAAACTCCCAATTCTAATAAGTTTTAGGATCTAAATCATGAAATTAATGATGAGATGATTGGGAGACGTCACGATCCAAAGTAGACCCTAGGCGTAACATGGCGTATAGAACCCCGAGAGGCACTACACAAGCCACTTAGCATACCTCATACAAGATAATAGAAGTAAAACCTTTAAAAGATAGCAATTTCATATGTCAATGAGTTTGACAAAGCGGAAATCTAACATAAGTCTCAAAAGCCTTCTAATACATCATAAGAAAAGTGATTGGGACGTAACCATACATCACATATAAGTCTGAAAATGAAAAAATGACATAAAGCTATAAAGTGTCTCGATCCTCAGAAAATGAGGACTCACCAATCACTTGAAGTGCCCAATAGATGTCTAGCCATGAGTATGCAAGGTAGAAACATCGAACCCTACATTCATGATATAATGTAGGTAGAAGTATGCATTAGTACACATAATATACTAATTATAGGGCACTATGCAACATGGACATGAAAGCATAATGGTTTAAAATATTTAGACATGATCAATATTTGGACATTTAAACATACGGAAGTAAAACATGAAAAACATAGGATATAGTCAATGCATTTGAAATAAAGGACATAAGAAAAACTTTGAAAAAACATAGTCATTTTATGGGATCTTAGTTTTAACTGACAATAAGACCATGAGAGCTATATCATGGAATCTGGTATGTCCCTTATACCGAAAGAAGGGGAATCTACTTGCCAAGGTAGAATTCGTACATATCATCATTTTCTAAAGTAAATCCACTAGCTAAGTCATTTAAGACTCTTTTACGGGGGCACGTAGTTTGTGACTAAAGGTTGCTACTAGAGACTACCCTATTTGAGCCTCCACCTCAAAGCCCTCTCGGTGCTAAGTCTAAGTCCCAACAGAATAGATAAAATTCAAATAACAATATAACATGAGAAATGCAATGATCAACACCAATCCACATATTTCAAAATCAAAACATAGAATAGCTCCTTAAACATAATTTAACATAGATGAGAAACTATTTCACCAATGTGAATTCGTATGTGAGAAATACCTTTCACAATTATGATCATAATAACATGTGATAAAACCTTTCACAATAACATTAGTACTTTCCTTTCATAATTCATAGGTTCATGAGTTTATCATAAGTTCATAGTTGAAAATTATAATTTAGGCATGGGTCAATATAATTTCAACTAAATATCATGTATTAATATTGAATCATGCATTAGGCGATTTAAGAACAATAATCAATCACAATTGAATGAAACCCAGAAAGATTGAATTGAAATCCTAACTTGAATCAATTGAAATTGAAGGAAGGGATTGGAAACCTTGGGGACCCATGGAGGAAATAACTCCATGGGTAAATACCCACATACCTTGATGCTTGAAGTCCAAAAAGAATGAAGAATTGATGACTTGGATGAACCTAGCTCTTCTTCTTTTTCCTTAGTCTTGAGAGAATCTGGTTAGTGAATTTGAGAATTTTCTTGGAGAATGAATTGAAAGTGGATAATTTGAGGTTTAGAAGTTTTATATAGGGCTTAGGGCAGAAGGTAAAATGATATAACATAGGGTTAAAACAATTAGGGAAAAGACTCAAAAGACCCGTAAAATAACTGTCGGACTCGACCTACTGTTCGGACCTATGGACCGTAGATCTTTCTACAGTCCATACTGGTCAACCGTAGACCAAGTATTGGGACCATGAAAATCACCTATCTTTTGACGGAATACTTTTACGGCTCGTAGGTCTTCCTTCGGTCCGTCGATACTAACCGTAGAAACCAACTTTAACCTTCAAAATTACACTCAGTCTAGGACTCACCTACGAAACCTAACTACGAATCGTACATAGGATGACATACCATCCTGGTAAACTGTAAAAAGGGTACTAGGACTTGATTTTGAAAATTTATTTTTCCTCTTCCCTACGGTTGCCATCTACGACCCGTAGAAGCTTCTACGGTCCGTAGATCGGACCGTAGAACCAGACTTCACCCGAAAAATGCCCTTTCTCGCTTTTTCCAAAATCTAAGGTGTTACAATATCTCCCCCTTAGGAACATTCATTCTCGAATGATACTCAAGGCAACACAAAGAAAATAGGGGAAGAGATCTAGCAGCCCAACAAGAATGCAACTTCATGAAAATCAAATAACCATATTCAAAACATCATTTCGTAAGGTACACATGAAAATCATACTCATATGCACATAATCATGAAGAAATAAATCAATTCAACTTATTTTCTAAAAAAATCGAGTTTTCATGAGTATGCATGCATGAGGAAACATGAGCACAACTAAGACACATGAAACCAAAAGGATGAACCATGAGGAGCTAAATACCTCAAGCTAGATTAGGATCGGAGGGAAAGAGATGGGGATAATGGGACATTATATCGGCTTAGGCCTCCCAAGTAGCACCCTCAACCCTTTGATTCCTCCATAAGACTTTTACAAATGCAATTTCCTTATTTATCAACTTTTTAACTTGCCGATCCAAAATCTCAACTGGAGTTTCTTCATAAGAAAGACTCTCTTTTATACCAAGATTCTCCAATGGTACTATGGATGTCGGATCACCAACACATTTCTTCAACAAGGAGACATGAAAAACTGGATGTACCGATGCTAAGTCATTAGGAAAATCAAGTTCATAAGCAACTTTATCAATACACATCAAAATTTGATATGGGCCTACATAACGGGGACTAAGCTTCCATTTCTTCCCAAATCTCATCAACCCTTCATAGGTGAGATTTTCAAATAAACCCAATCATCTACATCAAATTCAAGATCCCTCCTTCTAACATCGGCATAGGACTTTTATAGACTTTGAGTCATTCTCAACCTTTCTTTGATAATCCAAACTTTCTCCATAGCCTCATGTACCAATTCAGGACCTATCAAAGCAATCTCACCTACATCAAACCAACCTATAACAGATCTACACCTCCTACCATAAAGAGCCTCAAATGGAGCCATACCAATGCTTGAATGGTAGCTGTTATTATAAGCAAACTTAATCAAAGGCAAATGATCGTCCTAATTATCCTTGAATTGAATCACACAAGCTCTCTACATATCTTCCAAAGTTTGGATAGTACGCTCTGTTTGTCCATCGGTTTGAGGATGAAAGGTTGTACTAAGCTTAACATGAGTAACAAGACCCTTTTGGAAAGACTTCTAAAATTGAGAAGTGAATTGGGTACCATAATTGAAGATAATGGATAGGGGAACTCCATGCAACCTAACCATCTCCGTTAGATACAACTTAGCATAGCCTTTCACCGAAAAAGAAACCTTGACGGTAATGAAATTAGCTGTCTTCGTCATACCATCCACAATAATTCAAATTGAGTCATATTGTCGTCGGGTGCGGGGTAAACCAACAATTAAGTCCATATTCAAATCTTCTCACTTCAAAGTAGGAATACTAATGTCTTAGGACAAACCTCCCAGATTTTGATGCTCGACTTTCACTTGTTAGAAATTAGGATACTTAGCCATAAATTCAGTAATATCCTTCTTCATTCCATTCCACCAATAGACCTCCCGCAAGTAACGGTACATCTTAGTTGCTCCCGAGTGAATGGAATATAGAGAACTATGGGCTTCTGATAAGATTTTCTCTCTCAGGTCACCGCTTCCTTTAGCTCTACTAAAATCAGATCAAGACCTTGTTTGGCTTTCAAATCTGACATAAAGGATGATTCAGAACCATTATGAATAATAACATCACCTTCATTAGAATCAACAAACCTAACACCCAATCGGGCCAACCTATGAACATCACGAACCAACTACTTTATATCTTCCTCAATATGAGTAACACTACCTATTGATAATCGACTAAGATCATCCGCCACCATATTCGCCTTACTGGGGTGATAGTGAACACTCATCTCATAATCCTTCAAGAGTTCTAGCCATCTATGTTGGCGAAGATTTAGATTTTTTTACTTGGACACATATTGCAAATTTTTATGGTCGGTAAAGACATCAAAATTAACACCATATAAGTAATGCCTCCAAATCTTTAAGGCAAAAACAATCGCCGCTAGCGCCAAATCATGGGTAGGATAGTTCTTTTCATGAATATTAAGTTTCCTTGAATCATAAGCAATAACCTTTCCATTTTTCATGAGGACATACCCTAGTCCAATCCTTGAAGCATCACAATAAACAACATACCCATCGGACCCTTCCGGTAAAGTTAACACTGGAGCGGAGGTAAGTCTATCTTTCAACTCTTGAAAACTTTTCTCACACGCTTCCAACCATAAGAACTTGACCTTCTTTTGGGTCAATGCCGTCAATGGAGAGACAATCGAAGAAAATCCTTTCACAAACCTTCTATAATAACCAGCAAAACCCAAGAAACTTCGAATATTCGAAGGGGATAGATGTCTAGGACAATTCTAAACCACATCCATCTTCTTAGGATCTACCTCAATACCCTTACCGGAACCAATATGACCTAGAAAATCCATGGATCTAACCATAACTAGCATTTAATAAACTTTGCAAAGAGTTGTTGGTCGTTGAGGACTTGCAACACAATCCTCAAATAATCGGCGTGCTCATCATCACTCCTTGAGTAAATAAAAATGTCATCGATGAACACAATTAAAAATATATCAAGGTATTGTCTAAACACTCTATTCATGAAGTCCACAAATGCAGGTGGAGCATTAGTCAAACCAAACGACATCACCAAAAACTCATAATGACCATACCGAGTCTGAAAAGCTGTATTTGAAATGCCATTTTCCTTTACCCTCAATTGGTGATAACTCGATCGGAGGTTGATCTTAGAGAAGTAACTCGCTCCTTGGAGTTGATCAAACAAATCATATATCCTTGGAAGAGGATAGTTATTCTTTATGGTAGTAATCAATACACATGTGAAGTGAACCATCTTTCTTATGAAAAAAATAAAATGGGAGCCCCCCATGGAGAGATACTCGGTCGGATGAAACCCTTATCCACTAATTCTTTTAATTGTTCCTTCAATTTCTTAAGTTCTGCTTGAGCTATAGGGTAAGGCAGAATAGAGATCGATTATGTATCAGGGAGAAATTTAATACCGAAGTCTATTTTCCTTTCGGAAGGAACACCGAGTAGATCATCAGAAAACACTTCCGGAAACTCATTTACAATGGGGACTGACTCAAGAGTAAGGGTTTCACAATCCGTATCACTAACCCGAACAAGATGATATATGCAACCTTTAGAAATTATTTTCTAGCTTTAAGACAAGAAACAAACTGACCCTTAGGCATAGAATTCCCTCATTTCCACTTTAGGACAATCTCATTAGGAAGTTAAAACTTGACCACTCAGGTTCTACAATCAATAGAAGCATAAAAAGAATGGAGTCAATCCATACCGAGAATAACATCAAAATCTAACATATCAAACTCTACAAGATCAACAAGAGTGACTCTATGGGATAAGGAGACGGACAAATTTGTATAGACTCTCTTAGCCACAATAGATTCACCAATAGGTGTAGAGACAAAAAAAGGATCTATCATCACATCCGGAGAAACATCAAACCTCATAGCCATATATGGCGTCACAAAAGACAAGGTAGCACCGGGATCAACCAAAGTATAAACATCAAGATGAAAGGCTTTCAAAATACCGGTAACAACATTGGGAGAACCCGCTTGATCATGATGAGTTTGAAGTGCATATAATCAGTTTTGCTTTGGAGCACTTGAACCCGAACCACTAGGTGGAGCTTGCCTAACATCCCTTCCCTTGTAAATTCTAGTTGAACAATATCTCAAGCCGTGATCACTTTTAGTACAACCAAAACAATTATCCATACCCATCAAGTATTTTCCCGGATGACTCTTGCCACACTTTTGGTATTCCAGAACTGATGAACCATTTCCACCACCATGAGGCTTGGGGTTAGACACCCTATCTTTGTTGAACTTAGAAGTTGGAGCATTGGAGGAAAATTGACCGGAAAATCTTTGTCAGAACTTAGAACGACCATGTTCATCTGACCTTGAATGTGAAAGTGACCATCACCAGTCTTTGCCCTAATTACCTCCCTAGACTTTTCCTTAAGTTTCTCCTCTTAAATTCGTTTAACATGAATTATTAGATGAGAAATGTCCATTTCCTTGATGAGCATGGTGGTACAACATTCCTTAACCACCATCTCGGACACAATCGAAATAAACTTGCTCATCTTTGCCCTAGGATCGGCAACCATAGTAGGAGCATATCTAGACAATTTCATGAACTTCAAGTCATACTCCTTCACACTCTTATTTCCTTGACAAAGGTTGATGGATTCAAGTACCTTTGCCTCTCTCATCTTAAGGGTAAAGAACCTATCAAGGAAAGGTATCTTAAACTTCTTATAATCAAGAGGACCTGCATTAACCGCCCTCTCTTCCTTCCATTGGTTGATCAAAAATTGAGCAACACCCTTAAGTTGGTAAGCGGCCAAATTCCACCTTTTCCACTGTGTCACTCCCATAATCATCAAAACCTTGTATACCTCATCAATGAACTCTTGAGGATCTTCCTCAACCTTAAAACCATGAAACTTTGGGGGATTCATTCTGAGTGAAATCCCTCTCTCTAGTTACCACGGTACCCACATTTGGGTTCACAGGGACCACAACCTCTCTATTGGCTTGAGCCGTCCTAGCTTGAGCCAACACTTGAAAAGTAACTCGAAACTCTGCATTAGTCACTTGTTCGGTCAAAGGGTCGATCGGAACTTGTAGAGCTTCTTGAGGAGCTTCATGTTCAACATTCTCATTCAAATTCCTCATGATGTATGCTCTTCAACGGGCCATCTCCTAAAAAGCGTCGGATAATTATTAGGAGAGAGACATATAGAGTTAAACTCTATCGCATGACTTTAGAGTGATGAAAGAAGTAGAATTTCCTAAACGTCTTATAGCTTCATATTCATAAATATGACACGCTTCACACTCATGAATAAGACTCTACTCAACGTGCCTTATGAGACATCCTAGGACCTTTCTAAACTTTATGATCTGAATACCAAGTATATCATGACCGAAAGTAGACCCTGGATGTAACATGAGTATAGAACCCCGAGAGGCCCTACACAAGCAATTTAGCATACATCATACAAGATAATAGAAGTAAAGACTTTTAAAGATAACATTTTCATTTATCAAAGATTTTGACAAAGCGAAGTCTAACATAAGTCTCAAAATCCATCTAATACATCATAAGAAAAGTGATTGGGACGTAACTCATACATCACATACAACTCTGAAAATGTAAAATGTCATAAACCTATAAAGTGTCTCGGTCCTCGGAACATAAGGACTCACCAATCACTTGAAACTCCCAATAGATGTCTAGCCACGAATATGAGAGGTAGTAACATCAGACCCTACATTCATGAGATAATGTAGGTTAGTACATGAAATGTACTAAGTATGGGGCACTATGCGTAAACATGGACATGAAAGCATAATGGTTTAAAACATGTAGACATGATCAATATTTGGACATTTTAAACATAAGGAAGCAAAACATGAAAATCATAGGATATAGTTAGTGCATTTGAAATAAATGACATAAAAAATCTTTGAAGAAAACATAGTCATTTTATGGGATCTTAGCTTTAGCCGACAATAAGACCATGAAAGCTATATCATGAAATCCGGTATATCCCTCATACCGAAAGAAGGGAAATCTACTTGCCAAGGTATAATCCTTACATATCATCATTTTCTAAAGTGGATCCACTAGCTAGGTCATTTAGAACTCTCCTATGTGGGCACGTAGTTTGGGACTAGAGGTTGCTACTAGAGACTACCCTATTTGAGCCTCCACCTCAAAGCCCTCTCAGTACTAAGTCTAAGTCCCAACGAAATATATAAAAGTCAAATATCAATATAACACGGGAAAGAGAATGATCAACACCAATCCACATCTTTCAAAATCAAAACATAAAATAACCCCTTAAACATAATTCAACGTAGATGGGAAAACAGTTCACCAATGTAAATTTGTATGTGAGAAATACCTTTCACAATCATGATCATAATAACATGTGAGAAAACCTGTCACAATAACATTAATACCTTTATTTCAAAGCATCTCATGATTTACAATAACTTCATAAAAACATGCATCTCTTCATAAATTCATAATTCATAGGTTCATGAGTTCATCATAGGTTCATAGTTGCAAATCATAATTTAGGAATGTGTCAACATAATTTAAACTAAATATCATGTATTAACATTGAATCATGCATTAGAAGGCTTAATTAACAATAGTCAATCACAATTGAGTGAAACTCATAAAGATTGAATTGAAAACCCTAACTTGAATCAATTGAAATTGAAGGAAGGGATTTGAAACCATGGGGACCCCGTGGAGGAAATGACTCCATGGGTGAATATCCACATACCTTGATGCTTGAAGCCCAAAAATAATGTAGAATTGGAGACTTGGATGAACCCTAGCTCTTCTTCCTCTTCCTTAGTCTTGAGAGAATTTGGTGAATGTATTTGTGGGAAATTTTGGAGAATGAATTGAAAGTGGGTAATTTGGGGCTTAAAATCTGTGTATAGCTCTTAAGGTAGAAGGTAAAACGACGTAGTATAGCGTTAAAATAATTACTAAAAAGACTCAAAATCCCCTTAAAATAACTGCCGGATTCGACTTACGGTTCAGACCTATGGTCCGTAGATACCAACCGTAGAAACCAACTTTAACCCTCAAAATTTCACTAAGTCTGGGACTCACCTACAAAACCTATCTATGACTCGTACATAGGATGACGGACCGTCGTGGTAAAAAATGGGTACTGGGTCTTGATTTTGAAAAATTATTTTCCCTCTTCCTATGGTTGTCATCTACGGTCCGTAGATGGGACCCGTAGAACAAGACTTCAACCCAAAATGTTCTTTCTCCCTTTTCCAAAATTCGAGGTTTTATAGGAAATAGTAAGTAGGAAGTTATATTCTTAATCTCTGAGCTAAAATGACAAGATTACGTTTGAAATCATCGAAATTTGAACTCTCAAGCTAAAAAAAATTGAGTTATGAAGTCTAAGTTTTAAAATGAGTATTTAATCACTACTAGGTCTATATTCCAGTCTTGATATAACGACCAATAACTCGATCTAGCTCATCAAAAATACGATGGGTAAACCCATACCCAACCCAAACTTTCTTCTTTGTGAACACGAGCCTCTTCACGTGAATATGATGACCTGAATTATACATGTTTCACGATCATGATTCATCCCTCATGAATGCATAGTAAGATCCTAGATGCAGCATCAATTAGTGCATCAACAATGGACAAAACTTGAATACCCCTATAGATATCATTTGGAATCTCTCGTATACAAATTAAATATGTATTGACCATTGAACATGTTCTGAACCTGTTGGATTATCAAAATACCATTTCGTATTTGTTTTGACCAAATATGATCGTGGTCAAATTCCACTTTCCAAAATACTGACAAATTAACCAATGATCCAAATCACTCTCAAGTGCCTTATGATCTGTGCAAACTATTTGACTATGGAATAAATCACCCTTTAAACTTAATGAAACCGTCAAAGTTCAAATTTGACCTCATTAACCCAATATGTTGACTTAAGTCAAACTTTCCATAAACCAAACTTTCAAAATTAAAATTCTTCTCCTAAATACATCTGATCTACTTGAAAATTAGTTTTCTCATTCTTGCAAATCACAATTGACACAATAAATCTACATGAAAGGTTAAAACAAGAAAACAAAATAAAAAAAGCATAAAGTGACTATGAGTGTTGTTACATCATCCACCACTAAACACATGTTTGTCCTTGAATAAAAAGAAAAAAAGAAGTGCCTGAACTATTGAAAATATGAAGATATTTGCTTCCTATGTCTGACTTGGTCTTCTTGAAAGCTTCATTCACTGCCCCTTCCAAGACGTTTCTCCTTAGACCTCAACTTCTAAATCTACTGATCTATAGTGGTTGACATTCCTCCTCAATTTCTAGGTTCTAATCTAACTGCACTGAATCCCATTGAATCACATGAGAACTATCACAATGATATTTCTTATATCAAAACATGGAACACTAGATGAATACCTGATAAACCTACAGGCAAATCCAGCTCATAGGCCACCTCACAAATATGCGACAACACCTCAAATGCATGGACCAATCAATTTAGGGTTAAGCTTACAAAACCTTATAACACTTTTTATAGGTGATACTTTCAACGAAACTTTTTCATTAATCATGACCTGCAAGCCACAAATCCTTTGACATGCGTAACTTTTTTTTTATCTTCTATAAGGTGTGAGAAATCGATCTTGAAGTAATTTCACCTTATCCATTGATTCCTTCAACAATATTTTACCCTGTGGACTGACCTTGATAGTATCAAACTAACCCATCGAAGAACAACCTCTCCTACCATACAAATCCACAAGTGGAGCTATCTGAATCCTAAAATAATAATTGTTATTGTAAATAATCTTTGTCAAAGGCAAAAACTGGTCCTAATGACCTTTTAAGTCAATTGCACATGCTAGTAGTATGTTCTACATAACCTCAATTCCGTCTACGGGTGAAATATTAGGGAGTAAATGATTATGAGTATAAGCAGATGTAACACCTCACAAATTCTACTCTTAGGATCCAAATTATTCTCATAAATGTATAAACTTGGACCGGGTGATATTCCACTTGTACATGTATGTCAAGGTCCATTTATAAGTGTGGAAAGAGTATCAAATGTGTTTGAGGTTCATAAGGGACCTTTACAACTAAGCCGAGTTCATAGCTTTCCTACCGACTAAATTATCGCATTAGTTCATGCATGAGTCAACTTTAAATGATCATATCTCTCAGCATATCATATAAAAATTTAGGTGTCCCTTAACCTATTAGATTAAAGGTCTACAAACTGAGTCAGAAGTAAAATGTTATGACCGATTTCTCAAAACACTCCCAGTAGAGTTTTTCAGAACTTGATTTTCACGAACTCAAATTATGGCTCATGGATTGAACCTGTCACGATCCAAAGTAGACCCTAGGCATAACATGACATATAGTATCTCTAGAGGCCCTACACAAGCCACTTAGCATTCATCATACAAGACAATAGAATTAAAGACTTTAAGAGATAGCATTTCATATATCAAAAGAGTTTGATAAAGCAAAAGTCTAACATAAGTCTCCATAAGCCAACTAATACATCATAAGGAAAATGACTAGGACGTACCCTATACATCACATACAAAAGTCTGAAAATGAAAAATGACATAAAGCTATTAAGTGTCTCGGTCCTCGGAATATGAGGACTCACCAATCACTTGAAGCGCCCGATAGATGTCTAGCCACAAGTGTGCGAGGTAGGAACATCGGATCATACATTCATGAGATAATATAGGCACAAGTATGCATTAGTACATGGAATGTACTAATTATGGGGCACTATGCATAAACATGGACATGAAAGTGTAATGGTTTAAAGCATGTAGACTTGATCAATATTTGGACATTTTAAACATAAGGAAGTCAAACATAAAAATCATAGGGTATAGTCAATGCATTTGAAATAAAGGACATAAAAAAAGATTTGAAGAAAAACATAATTATTTTGTGGGATCTTATCTTTAACCGACAATAAAACCATGAGAGCTATATCATGAAATCTGGTATATCCCTCATACCGAAAGAAGGAGAATCTACTAGCCAAGGTAGAATCCGTACATATCATCATTTGATAAAGTAGATCCACTAGCTAGGTCATTTAAGACAATCCTACTGGGCCACGCAGTTTGGAACTAGAGGTTGATACTAGAGACTACCCTATTGAGGCTCCACCTAAGCCCTCTCCCTGCTAAGTCTAAAACCCAACGGAAGAGATAAAAGTCAAATATCATTTTAGAATAGAAAAAGAAATGATCAATACCAATCCACATCTTTCAAGATCAAAACATAAAATAGCTCCTTAAACATAATTCAACATAGATGAGAAAACATTTCACCAATGTGAATTCATATCTGAGAAATACCTTTCACATAATCATGATCATAATACTAAGTGAGAAATACTTTCACAATAGCATTGATACTTTCCCCTCAAGGCATCCTCAAATAATTTACAACAATATCATAAAAACATGCATATCTTCGTAGATTCATAATTCATAATTGATAGTTCATAACCTTCATCATGAGTTCTTGATAAAAAATCATGGATCATGTATGGGTTAACATAATTTCAACTACTTATCATGTATTAACATTGAATTGTGCATTAGAAGACTTAATTAACTATATTCAACCATAATTGAATGAAACCCATAAAGATTGGATATAAACCCTAATTTGAATTACTTGAAATTGAAGGAAGAAATTGGAAACCTTGAGGACCCCCTGTAGGAAAGGACTCTATGGGTGAATACCCACATACCTTGACACTGTAAGCCCAAAAAGAATGGAGAATTGGAGACTTGGATGAACCCTAGCTCTTCTTCTTCCTTAGCCTTGAGAGAATTTGGGGGAATTTAGGAGAATGAATAGAAAATGGTAATTTGGTGCTTAAAAGTTTAATATATAGGATTTAGGGTAAAAGGAAAAATGACATAGTTTTGGATTAAAATAATCAGGAAAAGACTTAAATGCCCCTTAAAATAACTACCGAACTTGACCTACGGTTCCAACCTTACGGACCGTAGATCTTTCTACGGTCCTACTGGTCAACCGTAGACCAAGTGTTGGGACCATGAAAATCACCTATCTTTTGACGGAGCATTTCTACGGCTCGTAGGTCTTCCTATAGTTTGTAGACACCAACCATAAAAACCAACTTTAACCCTCAAAATTTCATTAAGTCTGGGACTCTCCTACGAGACATATCTACAACTCATACATAGGATGACGGACCGTCCTGGTGAACTGTAAAAGGGTACTAAGACTTGATTGTAAAAAAACATTTTTTCACTTTCTACATTCCGTAGATGGGACCCGTAGAACCAAACTATAGTCCCAAAAGATCTTTTCTCCCTTTTCCAAAATTTGAGGTGTTACAGAACCACAGACCATAGATTGAGCTCGTAGAATGAAAAAACTTAATAAACTTATTTTTCAGCCTAATTTCCACGAACCCAATCCACTGGTCGTGGATCAAACCATAGATCGTAGATTGAGCTCGTGAAATGAGCATTAAAGACTTTATTTTTTATTTGAATTTCACGGACCGTGGTTTGCCTTCGTGCAATATTCTGATAAATATTTAATTGGGGTTATTTTAGTCTTTTTCCATTCTACCTAAGTTTAAACCTCAATATTTTAGTACCTAGTTAGGGATTATATCGTAATATTACCTCATAATACTCTCATATCTTTCTCCTTAGGAAAGAATCAAGAAGAATAAATCTAGGGTTTCAAGTTTCTCAATCGAACTTTCTTCAAGAAATTTTATTCTCCAAGGTATGTAAACCTATCATAGTAAGAGATTAAGTTCTTCTTCACACCATACATCTACGATTTCAATTAGCAAGACCAAAACTAGGATTTTTACTCCAAAGTTCAATATGTTCGAAATTCTCTCTCTATTCCTATGGTTTATTCTTGATTTCATTATATAGATTTCAATACTTCATATTATTAATAACCTTTTTTTTTCATGCTTAATATACCACATGAATTCTTTTTAGCTAAAGAATTATTTGAATGCCTTGACATACTATTTCTTATGCATTATTTTTATGAGTAGAGTAAATTTCAAACCTTAAAGTAGTATTTAAGAAAGAGTTTTAAAAAATCATAAATGACTTCAAATGCATTATTTTCAGATAGAAAAAATTGTTAGCTTTAAAGAAAACATATCTTAGTTAGAGAAAGTACAATCAGATTCTCATAAAAGTATAGCCTTTTAAAGCAAGTTGAATACAATTATAAAGAAGTATTTTTGATAATTAACTCAAGACAAAGATTATCAGTTCTCCCCTAAAATGGAACATTTTCCCTACACGGGACATCAAATAGTTATTGAACATTATTGCATTTTTTTTAGAATAGTATTGACCACTGAGTCGAGTAAGGTTCAGATAATCCAAACCTCATTACTACACCACCATCATAGTATATGATAGTGTCGTTGGATCAGGCGACTTCTCATAAATCCTCTGGTAAGGTCTTAGAGATTGGATCCATTAGTTAAGTTTATTCTTTACCCTGACAAAGTATAGGATGACTCTGAAAATATAGGCAAGACCTTGTATCATCATGAGCTCACGTGATGATTGTCGGTCAGAGAAACTCCCCAAAGAAAAGTAAATTATGTTATATTCTACATTTCTACTATTGCATGAATATTCAGTTGTAATGTTAGATGTTAAAAGTACATTTACGTTATTTACTTTTCAGCTATCTATCTTTTAGTCTATTTTTAGAGTTATTCTCTCCCGGTTTAGTATATTCAATTAATTAGTTGTTTCATTCAACTATTTTACATACCGTACTGTAACACCCCGACTTTTTGAAACACCAATTTAACTCGTACCTTCTTGGAAAAATAAAGAGGGTGAGTAATTAATTAAGAATGATGTCGTATGTCATATTTTAAGTGTTCAAGGGTTGTATCTCAAGTTTTTACGTTAGGTAAGTTGCAAAATAAAAGTTGGCGAAAGTTATCGTAAGTTCCTTTTAAAATATTTCTCTGAAATTTAGGTCAAATGTCTCGGAGGTTTTCTCCCAATCTATAAAGAGTTATGGGTCCTACAACCCAGAAAATTGAAGCTCTACGAGTTTTATTTTCAACGCATTGAACCGTTTGTTCATACGACTTCAGAATAGAGAGATATTGATGTTTTCGTGAGACTGCGCAAGCAGGCACATGAGGTGGGTCCCCTAGGTCGGTGGAACTCTTTATATATCTTCTTCTTCGACTATTCTTCATTTTTTTCCAGAAAATAACCAGAAAATTTAGAAAACCCACTTCTAGGATCAACCAAATTATATATTTTCTCGACCTAAGTCCTTGATGAAAGTTGTTCTACGCGTCATCATGGTATAATTTGTTTTATCAATTTCGTAGCATATCATACTTTGGTGTTGGGACAGCAAGGGTTTGGACATACTTTAAGGTTTTGAGGTGTATTACGAACTTAAAATCAAGGTAAGACCCTTCTTTCATCGACTCTAGTTT
>JAJONR010009962.1:0-32518 GCA_029582245.1 Solanum etuberosum
CTTGTGATAACTATAGAATTGGTTTGGGGGGGGGGGGGGAGGGGGATTTTTGGAGACATGGACCATGTGACTTTCCCTTATCTTACAAGAGGAAAACTGAAAGTTGAAGAGTTCTCTCACAAGAAAGTGCAAGTGTGTTCTATATCTCCTTGTTTTTAAGTAACCAACTGAAAGAGAGGGAGTGTGGTTTTAGCTTTAATGGCACACTTTTTTAACCATGTGATCTGACAAAGTGATTAGGTGGCCAGGCCTGCAGAAAACTTCCTCAAGGTGGTACTTCTATATAATATATATATATATATACCCTAAGAGTTGTACGCCTAATAATGCCATTGTGCCTTTGCATCTTGGGGGTGGCTTTTACACGCTTGTCACTGGCTAAAGCAGAGTAGATGGATGCAATAAAATGTTGTTCTATCTCAGTTGGGATCTAATTGCTTTAGGTCCATTCCAGTTCCGTGTTCTACTTTTGGGCATTTCTTAGAATTTGATCTCATGGTCTATACTTCCGTATCTGCTTCTGAATGGTTGTGATCCACTTTTTTTTTGTTTTTTTTTTTAATTATTAAAATTTCCCAAGTTTGATTGGTGTGTGCATGATGTGTGTACTTTGATTTTTGTAAGATTTGTTAATTGAGTTCTAAGTCAGCCTAATTGTCACTGTTCTTTTGTGGTTTAATAGGCGTTTGGACAATACTTGAGTTGAAGTTGAAATTGATTAAGAAGTGCGAGATTTGAACTTCAATGAAAAAGAATTTTGTGAAAGTTAGAGATCCGTGAGTGAAATATTTCACTTGAAAACACATTAAAACCAAATCTCTGTTTCAATATTTTACTTGTAGTTCAAATAGTGAAAATATTACTTCATGCCCAAATGGGTCTTTTTAGTTCTAAGCAGGCTACTTTTGCTTAAAAGTAAGAAATTGTGAATGTGCAGGTGGTGGGTTGGGGTGGGGGTGGATTGAGGGTGTTCACAGGAGGACAGGTTAGGCATTCAGGGCGGGACTATTGCTAGCCAAGCTAACTTCTCACCTGCTTGGCCCAGCCGCAT
This sequence comes from Solanum etuberosum, assembly GCA_029582245.1. Taxonomy (NCBI): domain Eukaryota; kingdom Viridiplantae; phylum Streptophyta; class Magnoliopsida; order Solanales; family Solanaceae; genus Solanum; species Solanum etuberosum. The sequence goes on from JAJONR010009962.1 coordinate 1,052, forward strand.
GGAGAGCTTATATTAATAAGTATAACAATCCATGTTCAATGTTTCTATTATGTTGTGGGGGAATATGTAGCTAATGTAGTGGTGAGAATCGTTACACCATTTAATTGATTAATTAATATCTATGTACTTCTGGTGTAAAAAATTATGGTAAAGAATATCTTTTTAGCTGGACCAGTACTGTCAAATCACAGATGTCATTTGGTTATGCCATTTGATAATGGTTAAAGATGTGTTTACCAAAGATATGCTTCTAAATGCACTCCACCAAACAAAGCATGAATCATATTCTCACCCTTACTTGTTTGTCTTAAACTTCTGTAGACGCAAGGAATGAGAACAGGGTTTGAGCCTTACAGGGGTACATTATCTGCTTTAAGGAGAATAGCGTATGAAGAGGGTATTCGTGGGTTGTACAGGTCAGTGTTTGTCTTTTCATGAAATTTGTCGCTCTTAATGTTTCAAATTGCTTGTCTACCAGTTTTTGCTGACTTAAATTGCTTTGTGGTGGACAGCGGTCTGGTGCCTGCTTTGGCTGGTGTTAGTCATGTAGCTATCCAATTTCCGACTTATGAGAAAATTAAGATTTACTTGGCCAAGCGAGGTGATTACTCACTTCTGGTCATAATGTTTCCTTTCACTTCTAGTTAGTTCAGTATCTTTAGATTTGTTTTCCCACCTCTTGGAAAGGATGACATCGTTTCTGAATGTGCTGGCTTGTTGTGATGATGTCAGCTAACACTTCAACGGATAAACTTGGGGCCCCTGATGTTGCCGTTGCATCATCAGTCTCCAAAATATTTGCTTCTACATTGACATATCCACATGAGGTATGTTATTACGTTGGTTGCATTGTTAATTTACTTTAAATGGTTAACTAAAACATAAAGTGGTATACCCTATGGCTATGACGTCTTGGTCCACAATTTTACAGAAATATTGCAAGTCAAGTTCTTCCTACCTCTTTTTTGTTTTTGTTGGGCTATTTAGCGCACCTGTGTTCTCACATTTGTTGTCCTTCTCGGGCTTCTTTTGTTTTTGGTCAATTTATAGTTGAAACACTTCACTAGATTTTGCATGTGTGGGGGAAAGCTTAGGGATTCGAGTGTAAAACAAGCATACGTTCACCAAATAATTCTTTGGAATTTTCGTTGTAGGTTGTACGTTCAAGGCTCCAAGAACAGGGGCGCCATTCCGAAAAACGGTACTCTGGTGTAGTTGACTGCATTAAGAAAGTCTTTCATCAAGAAGGCATCACTGGCTTTTACCGTGGTTGTGCAACCAACCTAATCCGAACTACCCCTGCAGCTGTTATCACATTTACCAGTTTTGAGATGATTCACCGCTTCCTTGTAACCATGTTCCCCCCTGATCCTCATCCTCACACATTGTAGGATGGCACAATGACTTGGGGATTGATTCATCATAGTAGAGACAGTTTAGCTCATCAAGTCCTCGAGCAAGGCGACTGAGTCGTCTGCATCAATCTCCTCATCGGTTGTGTATCTTTTTTCTTATTAGCTGTCATAGCAACATAGAAAAGCCATTTTGGCCATTGTGAAACAGATTTAGTATACCATTTATATATTGAAATTGATGATGATGATAAAAGGAGCTGAAATGTAGGAAGACTAGAAACTATACTGAGGTTTGAGAAATTGAATATTAGTCGAACTTTTGAGGCATTTACTCTTTGGGCTTTCCAGCTTATATATCAGACTAGTAAGTATTCCTTCATCCTTACCAGTTGTGAGTTGTGGTCGTCTGGTTGAAGACAACAAGAAAGGATAAGAACATAATAAAGAAAAATTGAACTGAAAAAAGATGTATGCAGAATATATTATTTGCACATTTTTATCATCATTTCGAAAGAGTTTAAATTATATACATCGTCAACTGATGGCTAGTTTCATATTATGAAGTGCTGGCCCTGAGAAATGGGATGAGAACATGTCTCAGGACTTTCTAAAAGCAAGAGGAATCAACCTATTTGGAAAAGGAAAAATTATATCCCAAGGAACAAAATATCTCTGATATTTAAATAACTGTTAGCATCAAAGGAAGCCCAATAGATGATTGGCTGCCAGGTGCAAAGTCACATTATTCTTGAAATATCTTTCAACTTTCTATGAAATGTCAGTTTTATTTACATTTGAAAAAGGCAAAAAAGAAAGCAAATTTGCAAGGTCAAAGCAGAATCTATGTCCAATGTAAAAATTCAGACATCAAATTAGAAACTATAGAGTATATGACTCTAGATAGGAGGTATAGTTACTGGCGAGGATTAGGGTAGAAGGTTAATAGGTATTTGCCTGTTGTTTAGTTTTTCTACTACTAGGACATGACCCTAGATAAGAGAGTATGAAGGACGAGACGTACGAGTAGAAGGTTAATAGGTATTTCCGTATTTGAGCGTTCTTTAGTTTTCCCTACTATTATCTTATTCTTCTATTTTATTACATGTTGTTTTCTTTGCTTCATTTACGTCTTGTTTGTCGTTTTGCTACTGTTCTTCTCTTTTATCTTTAGCATGATTTATACATTACTGTATTTTTTTTCCATACTTGAGTTTGATATGTTTTACTTGTGTCGAGAGTTTATCAAAAATAACCTCTCTACCTTCACAATATATAAATTGGATAAGACTCCATACACACCACCCTTCCCACGCCCCATTTGTAATTACACAAGAATTGTTGTTGTTGTTGTTGTATATAATATAAAATAGAAGTAGGATTAATCTTGCTTTCTTCTAAAGTTGGGTATCCTAGAATAGAGATGATCTTTTTTTTTTCAACTTCACCAAATTGTAGTTGAGATAGTTCATCTTTTGCTTTAAGTATTATTATCCAACTTTCTTCATTTTTGCCCCTAACAAAACACCCTTTGTTTAGTCAAACAACTTTTCATTTGTTCCAAGAAAATAATCCCTTGATGGATTAAAAAAAAAAACCCTTTTATACTATTTCTAATTACATTGCTTTCTCTCACTTCATCACCATGTAATAGAGTGTGCTATAGGCCGCTACACATAAATTGTAATTGAATATTTATAATGTAGGAAGCACACACATATATATAGAAAAAATAGTTGTTATATAGTAGCTAAAAATGGAATTCAATTATATTCTTAACCTATTGAATTAAAATCATGGATCAACGAATGCTCAGATAGAGCCTTATGAGGAGGGAGTCTCACGTACGATTTTCTGATAAAAGAATAGCTATCGTTTGACCGCTTCGGGGATCAATTTTGTGCAAAACCTAATAATATCATGAAGGTTTTGGATTCTTTCAACAATTATTAGTAGTAAATTTTTGGCCATGATAAGTCATTGTAATACCTCTATGATTTAAAGAAAAAGAAGGATAATGTGGGGAATTGCTTTCCACACTCCTCATGAAGTCTGGTCGGTGGGAAAATTAAAGTAAGAAATAATAACTAAAGTGAGGGGAAAAAATGTTAGGAGTGCTATGGCTTTCATGATATTATTGGAAAATGGACCATTTTACCCTTATGATTTTTTTTTATAATCATACCAAAACATAGTTAATTAAGGAAATTCAATAAGATTGTAATGATGACAAGACAAATAAAACTTTAATTAGTGATACTAAGAATTGAATTGTGACCTCTTTACAATGTACACACACACAAAAAAAAGATGTATTAAGTTTATTAGAGAATATTATGATACTAATTAGTGTTAAGTATAAATTAGTTTAATTATATTTTCACTGCTAATCACATTCACTTTTTGTGTTTAACTTTTGCCCTGGCATTCCTATAAGTTGGGCCAACTCCAAAGCAAAGCATTTCTATGATGGGAAAGCTCTATATTACTAACACTTCCTTTTGTCTATCTTAAGGTATGAATAATATTTTTTCCTTCCATTTAATTGCTACAACTTGTGTCACAAGTTTGATGACAAGCTTAATAGCTTGTTCTATAAATCTTATTAAACGCGAAGACGATTTCTCCTCATCTATTCAAGTTTGATAGACAAAGTTATCAGATATCTATGCTAATGTCAGGTACTAATGAGATAATAGGTATCTCATAAAATTAATCGATGTGCATAACGTGACCCGAACATGCTATAATGACTTTTTGTTTTTTGTAGGAATTTTATCATGATTTATTATTATCATTATTCTAAAAGTAAAAAAAAAAAAGGATAATGGGAGTGGTTAGAGGGGGGAAATAATAATATGGTTAAGAGATAAGAGAGCATAATCCACCAGCAGATTTGACAGAAGCATATAATTAGTATTAAACTATATAAGTCAAATTATGATTTATAATTAGTTGATTCACTTTTAGGGCACCAATGAAAGAACTTGAGGGTCGTGGGGGTGGGGGTGGTAATTTCCTTGAATTTTTTTAGAATTAATAAATATAACAAGTTTTTATTTTAATTTTCAAGTTATCATATCACATCTATTATAATTTCTTACTACTTATTATTATGGGTCGACAGATTTACCTAGTGATATATCGTCAAAATCTTTATAACAATATCATGAAAAATCTGTTAAAAGAGAACTTGAACATTATAGTAAAATATTATTATAGATTAAAATGGAAATTATAGAAAAATCTAATTAAGAGTTTTAATTATTTTCAAATTAAATCCCGTGATAGCTTAAATGTGATAAAGTATAAATGCCATCAAAAGTCACTGTTATTCAGCCCGTGAGGCTTTAAAGACTAGAAATAATAAAATGAGGGGTTGGTAAAATACATTTTAATTATTTTAGTATTTGTTTTTATTTTTATTAATACTATATATTAGTTGTGAATCTTGTGATATAGATAATGTATAGTTAATTTTGGGTGGAAACCACTCCTTATTTATCTTTTTCATGGTCAATTTTAGCTCATATATACTCCAAAAATATTCCTAATAATAGCTATACATATATGAAAATAATATTAATGCGCATAAACTAATCAAGAAACCTCATAATACCTACTATATCAAAAAAGAATTTATTAATATTTAATATGTATCTCATGGATTGTGAATATTATCGTACGGATAACCTAAACATGACATAAAAATATTAACCACTAACTATATTATCATATGGCCAACATTCATTTAGTATTTTATGGCTCGAGTGAAGCCACCATTATAATCTATAAATAGTTTATTTCCTATATTTGTAAGAGCATTTTGATTCCAAGCAATATAACAACATTATATCTACATTCCTGAGCTCCAAGTTTTCATTTTTCATCAAGTCTTTATCACATATCATTCGTTACATACAATCATTATCGACTCTAAAGATAACATCGATCACTAGACTCATTGTTCACAACTTCATTGAAATCTAAAGCTTCATCCGATTCTCTTTCTTACTTGCCTTATTCATTATTTTTATATATTAATATCACAATATTCGATTATTAATAATCAAATCTAATGAGTTAAGCCAAGACATATATATTTGACCTCATACAAATTTAACTTATTATTTTTCCGATAAATAAAATTAACTTTGGATTTTGGCCTTTTTAAAAAAAAAAATATTTTGGTTTAATAAATTTTGGCCTTAAATCCAAAATCTACTTGTGGGGGGGGGGAGGAGGGGGTAAGGGGTTGTAGGTCAAGTGTACTTTTCTAGAGCCTAATTTAACGCCCCTACAAACGCGTGAGCACCACATCCCAAGTTACCTGTGTACCTATCTCCTAACCTACTAGCTTCGGTTCCGAGCCATTTATTTGAATTTTCGAACGTTAGCTAAAAACTGGTATGCCTTATTGGCTTTATTATTATTTTATTATTTACACAATTTTTAATTAATAAAATTTTCCAAAAATCAATAGAGAACAAAAATACACATCTCCAACTGGTTAATGAAATTACGAGTTTTTACCTTTTTTAAAAAATGCTATCAAATCATCTAAGTAATTAGTAATCAGCGTATATATAGATTAAATTCTTAAAATATTGGTTAATGATGTCGGGATAATGATGTTTTTTGGAGTGTTAATGATGCCTTTGTTTCTAAGATATTTTAAAAGGGAAGATTAATGAAATTTTAGTTGAATTAAGCTAGGTTAATTTTGTTATTGTGAATGATTAATTAATAGGTAACCGTCTAACAACAAATTTGATGGTTACCTTCAGCCTAACTGAGACGTGGCCCATTTATTAGTAAGTGGTGGCACAATATTTAAGATTGAAATTTTGGAATTTTATTTTAGCTTTCTAATGAGGCTTTTCATTTGATTTGATGATCAAAATGATGAACTATAATAATAACAATATTACACCTGGAATCAGTGAGTTGGTGCAACACGTGATATTCTATAAGAAGGCCAGAGGTCAATTTCCTCTATCACTATCTACTCAGTTGAGCTCATCGCATTGAACTAGACTTATATAATTTACATATCCTATAAGGGATATAATTGAAGAAGAACAACAATAGTGACACAAAGAGGAAGTGCCTTAAAAGAAAAGGGGAAGTCCTAAAGAACCAAGCAAAAGCATGAAAAGGAATTGAATAAGTGTAACTATAATATAAAGGCTTGCTTAATATTCCAACGAGCACAACAAAAAGAGAAGCCTTTGGGCAGTACGATAGGAATCGGAGGAGAAAGATAGAGTCATCTCCGTTCTAACCGTTGTCAGAAGACGTGAAGTGAGGGTGTGATTCAAACCACGTCGATCGTATACTTGTCAGGCAAAACTTGTTTATGAATTCTATATTTCTAAAAATTCAATGGCTTTAGTCTAGAGGTACTTTATGACTTGTAATAACTTATGTACTATAGTTCTTAATCAAATACTGGAGTAAATCTGTATTTAAAATGAATAAGAATTTGATATCCAACTTTGTACTAAAAAATAAACCTAGCCATTCATTTGGAGGAAATTTAAAGTAGTTGAATATGCAATAATAAAAGAGCTTGACTAATTAGTATAGTAACAAAATTTTGAAATGTTTTTTTGAATGTAGTTTGGGGGGAAATAAATTGTCAACTACTGTAGTTGTATATATTTAGTTCTTTTGTGGGCTAATAAACAGTGATATTAAGTTGTTTAGAAGGTGACATATTTCATCGTTTTTTGCTGGCCAATATTTTTAAATTTCAAATACCAATAATTTATTACTCCATTTATTATAATATAAACATGCATGTAGCTTCAAAAGATAACTTGTTTTTTTGTTGTTGTTAGAATTGAATTTATTGAGAAATAAAGGAATAAAACAGTAACACTTTTTGAAAATGTAGCTGTTACTTGATGCTCTAGAAAATTATAAAAGATCCATTCCTGTCAGAATTGTGTTAACATATTTCTAATTTTTTGGAATTTCATTTAGTTAGCTCAACTTTTTCACATTTGATTGGTCAATTTTTTATTTTTTTAAAAAAGAAAATAAGTTTCATAAAAAAAAAAGAAAAGTTTTTCCCAGAGAAAATAAGTTTCATAAGTGGTATTTCATGTCGATTGTCTCCCCAATATCTAACAATCCGAACCTCTTTTGGCAGAAAATTACATAGTATATACAAGATTAAAATTATTTTTTTATGTGTATATAATAAATGTTAAATCTTAACTTCATGTGTTTACTCTACACTCTTTGCACTCCTCATCCTACTCCATCCCCACCGATTGCAGCCTTATCTCTATAGTGTTTGTCTAAATTATATACAACTATTATTAAAGTAATATTTTATGCTCAATTATTAAATATATAAAAGAAAATTATAAGTAGAAAAAAACCACATACTTTTCAGATTTCTGTGTATTCTATACGAAAGAAATCAATTTTTTCATGTTGGTTGGTTGATCAAAATATCATGAAAAACACTTTTTTTAGAAAATAAGTAATATGAATATATAAAAAGAAGTTTCATAAGTGACATTTCAAGTTTATTGTGTTTGCTCACTTACCGGACTCTTACCCCTTAACCATCCCAACTTACATCACCCCCAAACTTCACTCTATGTGTTTATAATATTTTACTAAATTATATATAAATATACTTTAAGATAATATTTATATATAAATATACTTTAAGATAATATTTTATAATTACTTAATGATCTTATTTATTTTAAAAAAATATTTTTCTCCGTACCAAAATTCTTGTAATATGTTTTTCTTTTGCCTCCTCTATTGCCACATTGGATTCTTTACATTGTGGTGCGAATCAATCTAATCAAGAAACATTCCTTTCCCTGATTTAACTTTTGAAATCACATAATTCACCTTTATTTTTGTCATACAAAATTTAATTTATTTATTTGTGCAAACAAGCAAGATTATTATTTTTATTAAATTAAATTACTTATAGAAAACTAGACTTGTAATCTCCAGTAACAACTTTTAAAACTAAACTTGCGATTATTTTTTAAAAGTTTAATTTAAATAAGTACTAAAAATTTGAATATAATCATCGAATGCAGATGCAATATTTGGTTTGCCGTATTAACTAAATAATATGCCGGTGACGGATAAATTATGAAATTACAATACATATTTTGTCAATACGATAATTAACTATTTAGAGATAAAAATACTTTTAAAATAAGTAATTTCATTACTATTATTTTAATTTTTAATACGTCTGTGGCGGATAAATTATGAAATTACAATACATGTTTTGGCAATACGAGAATAAACTATTTAGAGACAAAAATACTTTTAAAATAAGTAATTTCCTTATTATTATTATTATTATTATTATTATTATTATTATTATTATTTATTTATTTATTTATTATTTAATTTTCACCCTAATACATGATATTTATTTTGAATCCGATTAAATCTACAAATCCAAAATCTCCTATTAAAAACTAACAAGTAGTCATCCCTTCACCATAATTTTTATTGGTTCTTTATTACTCCTTCCGTTCTAATTTGACACAAAATTTAAGAAAATAAAGTCGACTTTTAAATTTTATGATCTTAAATTAAAGTAATGTAAAATGAACCAAAATGTCTTATTGTGTTCTAAAATATGTCATATGAAAAGTTAGAATAAGGAGTAGCAAAAAAAAGACATTTTTTCTGAAATGAATTTAAAAGGAAAAATACGACAAACAAATTAGAACATATTACTGACAGATAGGCGCAAATCCAAAGGCAATAACTAATATACCAGGCAATGAGAACCCACTAACTTTCGCTCGAATCTTATATATGTAATATAATATGTACTACTAAATTTTTATACCTCCACAAGACAGAGATTAGATCAACACACTCTATCCTCCTCCTCAGATCTTACAAGTGAAAAGTCACAAATATGCTAAATATTCGACCATAAGTTCAATTATTATTTGTATATTAAATTGAAATCATCATGGAAATTCACAAACTTCAACTCCTGAATCCGCGTACTCCGACAGGGTAATGCTATTTTTACTTTTACTTTAGAATAGTTCATACATTTTTACTTTTACTTTAGAATAGAAATTCTACTCCCAAATACTTAACCACCTGCTCGACAAAAGAGTCGTACAACGCGCTGAGAGAGAAAAAAAATTTGGGTTCAAATGGGGTTCGGTATTAGGCTCGGAACTACGTGTCTTCTAAAATTCTACAAAATTCAATTCAAAGCAGCAGTTTTTTCTTTCTCTCTTTTTTTGTTGTTTGTATAAAGCAAATAAAGCGCTTTTCTTGCATTTCGTGGGGAGAGAGGTGAGTTGAGTTGAGTTTGAGGGGTAGGTGAAAAAAGCAGAGAAAAAGGAATCAAGCAAGCCAAAAACTGAAGTCTATAACACATTACTAGTACTTTGTAGTGTAATTTGTATTTGGTGAATGAGTAGTAGTGTGTACAAGAAGAAGATTACAGAGAAAAAGATTGAATCTTTATTACTTGGGTGTCTTCTCTGAGCTTTGTTAATCAGTTTAGATCTTGTTCTGAGCTCTGAATTCTTAATCTTGGGTTCTTTTGGAGAATTTACTACTTGGGGTTTTGTTGGTTGTTGAGAATTTGATGTCTGACCTATCATTCTTGGGTTTTTTGAGATAATTTGCTGATTGGGGTTCTGTTGATTTTTAGGGAACTTTGCTGTTTAGGAATTCATTAGTATTATCAAGATAAAGGTGGTTTCTTTAGCTGTTTGAACTAAAAAATGCCGGCTGATGGAGCATTGTCTTTCTCGGTGACGTCTGTGGTAGAGGATGTTCTTCAGCAGCATGGAAACAATAGCCGATCAAGAAATCTTGATTTGGATGCCCGTAAAGCAGAAGAAGCTGGTAACTTATACTGTTCTTTGCTGTTACTGTTTTTAGTTTTTTGATATTTTGTGTCTTTTACTTTGTGGCTGATCATGAGTGATTAGGCTGTAGATTCAATGTAATTACTAGTATGTTCATGTAATTTTAAGAAGCAAAAATTGGAAATTTAAATTATCATTTCCAAATCAGTGATGTTGAGTGATCTGATGATCCTATGTTTGAATTGTAGCAAGGAGGAGGTATGATGCAGCAGCGTGGATAAGAAAGATAGTTGGAATTGTAGGAGCTAAAAGTTTGCCAGCTGAACCTTCTGAGGAAGAGTTCAGGCTTGGTTTAAGGAGTGGAATGATCCTTTGCAATGTACTTAATAAAATTCAACCTGGAGCTGTGCCTAAGGTAATTTCAATCCAATCCCATCTACCCCAAATCGTAATAAAGGAAATCAACCAATCAATCAACTATCCCTCAATCCAATACTGGTAGAGATTGATCATTCGAAAAGGAAAATTGCAAGTTGAAGATTAAAGAAGATTCTTGATAATGAACATATTTGTTGGCAGAATTGTTGTTTGTTCATTTCAGAGATTGACCTTTATCATTGATCAACTACTACAGGTTGTTGAGAGTCCATGTGACTCTGCAATTACCTCAGATGGACCTGCCTTGTCTGCATACCAGTACTTTGAGAATGTCAGAAACTTTTTAGTTGCTGTGCAAGAATTGGGGATTCCTTTGTTTGAGGCATCTGATCTGGAGCAGGTAAGTTTTAAGTGCATTTGATGGGGGTCCAAAGTAGTTTATTATCACACTGGGACTCTTAGTAAATTGAGTCCTAGTGTTGTTGTATAGACATTCTCATGATTGTTATTGGAACTTCTATAAAAGTATGGAGTCATTGAATGATAGAGCTTCATTCTTGACAATTATCAGGGAGGAAAATCATCAAGGATCGTGAATTGTGTTTTGGGACTTAAATCCTACAGTGATTGGAAGCAAGAAGGTAATACCGGAGTCTGGAAATTTGGTGGAAATATAAAATCAAATGCATCAGTGAAACAAATTGTGCGGAAAAATTCTGAGCCATTCACAAATTCATTGTCAAGGAGTATATATGAGAAACCTATAAATGGTGCATGCACTGAAGCTGAAGCAAACAAAACGGTAGGTAACCTCTGCTTGACTGAGGAAAGCATTACATTCATTGAGAATAATGAATTCAGTGGACGATACATTAAACAACTCTTCTCCTTACAGTCCAGCTCTTCCTTGAGCATGCTTGTTCGTGCAATTTTAACTGATAAGAAGCCAGAAGAGGTTCCTAATGTAAGTTGAAATTCATTAAGTTTGATAAACTCTCCTTTTACATTTTTGTAGTGTAATGTGGAAGCCATTCTGCGAAAGCCTCAAATCTTTTCACTTGTTCCTACATTTTTCTTCAAATTACTTTCACTTGTTCAATCTTTTCAGCTGAAGTAAGGAGTGTCACACAAGCATCAAATGAACTTAGACTTGTAGAAAAGCAATCAAGTGAACTTAGACTAGTAGGAAATTGTTTAACATTGTAATAGCCCAAGATTTTATTTCTTATGAAATGTTATTTCCTCACATTGAATTTTCTTTTTGAGTTGATTATGGAAAATATTCTTTGCTGGGGAAATTGGAGATGGGAAGTTAATTTACTGTTAAGTGTATAAATGACCTTGTTGTCTGGTAGAATATAACTCTGGACCTTGTAGTCCTTGGAACCCCTTGTCACTCAGGCTTTTCCTTGTTAGCTTGACAGTTGAAAAATATTTCTTCATTCTTGATTTCACTGTAAATTACGAGTATTTTTTAATTCACAAGTTCAATATTGTTTGGTTCCTTGTCACCAGAAATATTGACCTTCTGCATTTAAAGCAATGTACACGATTAGCTCTTCAGATATGGTTGATGTCCTCTCTGATGACTTTTTAAATTCTTTTGTCTGGTATTGTCATAACAACTCATGACCGTCAAATCCTGCACCAGAGTTTCTTTCACATATATGTTAACTAGACATTATCTTAACTAGAAAAGCATTTTCCACAATCATTTACTTTAAAGATATGAAATCTTTGTTTGACCCAACCTATGATATGCATGTGATGGTAGAACTTCCTGCAGACTCCTGCAGTTCACCACCTGTAAACTGCTGGAGAGTTATTAGCTATTATCTGTGATTTTATTTGGTATATAGTGCCATTTGTTCTAAACTTCAGAAATGTTGTGCATGCTACAGCTTGTGGAGTCGGTGTTAAACAAGGTTGTTCAGGAATTTGAGCATCGCGTTGCAAGCAAGATTGAATTGGTAGGTTTATTAATATTCATCTATCTTCTCAATTACTAGATTATTCATCGTTGAAGTTGGATTTTAACTTCCCTAATAGTCACTATTGATTCAGTGCTCTCAGTTTTCTCTTTCCATTCTTATTCTTGTATAAACTCCTTATATCGACTCCATCCTTTAATTCCTTCTTACAATATCTACACAAATAAGAAAAAGTAGAATAGTTACTCTATTTTTTTAATGTTATTTACATGTGTCATCTTATGCTCTGACACACCATGTAACATCCTTCCATCAGAGTAAAGCAACTACAGATGATTCAACTGGTTCTTGTGGTAACAAATCCCTCGTGAGACAGACTTCTGATAGTGCAAAGGTGAGGTATCTAATTTACAATATCCACCTGTTTTAATTAGAGAAGTAGAATTTCATGTCAAAAGACATGATCCCTCATAATTGCAATTTTTTCTTCCTTCTAAATTAGGTTGATTTGAATGTGACCCTACAGAAGAAAGTGGACTCCTTGCCGGATGAAGAACTTGAAAGAAGATGTGTGAAACAATACACCATAGTTGACCAACAGCAAAGAGACATTAAGGTAAGCACTGAAGATCGCTAGGCATGACTAGACCCTCAAAGATGAAATTTCAATTTCTCCTTAATGTTCTTATGAGCCTTACTGTCCTATTGTAGAACCTGAAGCAAACTCTTTTGACTACCAAAGCGGGTATGCAGTTCATGCAGATGAAGTTTCATGAGGAAATGCATAATATGGGTAGGAATATTGCACAATTCATTATTTTTTTGGTTGTGTGATGTAGGGATCTTCTCATGGATTTATGTGGATTCCTTGATTGAGCATTTCCACCTAATTATATCTTGGATTGTAGGCATGCACATAAATGGGCTAGCTCATGCAGCTTCTGGTTATCATAGAGTTCTTGAAGAAAATCGCAAGCTTTATAATCAAGTTCAGGACCTTAAAGGTAACATTCTTATGTGTTAGGCCATGTCATTGTGTCTTTCTTCATCTCTTACTCAGCCTTTGAACTGACTGTTGTCTGTTTCTGCTCAATTAGGAAGCATAAGGGTTTACTGTCGAGTAAGACCCTTTTTGCCTGGGCAATCTAATTCTGCTAGTTCTGTGGATCACATAGAAGATGGTACCATCACAATTAGTATTCCATCAAAGAATGGCAGAGGGCGGAAGTCTTTCAACTTCAATAAAGTATTTGGATCTTGCTCAACTCAAGGTAAATGTCTAATATAAAAGAGCATATAATGTTGGTAAAATGGTATTAATGTTTAACTTTTATAAAGATTGGAATCTTTACTTTTGATTCTGTTACCCCTCAGCTTTCTTCAGTGGTTTCCACTTTTTACTTTTTTGGCAGGCGAAGTATTTTCTGATACGCAACCACTGATAAGATCAGTTCTTGATGGCTATAATGTCTGCATTTTTGCTTATGGACAAACAGGATCAGGAAAAACTTACACAATGGTTAGTTAAAGAAAAGTATCTCCATCACAAGTAAAATCTTATTCTTTCTGTTGTATGTGCTAAGAAGCTCCTTTGCTGTATTCAGACGGGACCTAACAATCTCACAGAACAAAGTCAAGGAGTAAACTACAGGGCTTTAGGTGATCTATTCCTTCTCGCAGAACAAAGAAAGGACATCGTCCACTATGATGTGTCTGTACAGATGATTGAGATATACAATGAGCAAGTTAGGGATCTCCTAGTTTCTGATGGTGTAAACAAAAGATATCCTTCACAATATCTTGTCATTTACATTTTAATGATCTTTACTATTCTTCTTCTGGACATATTGAATGTTTGGCAACAAACAATCTTATATTAGATCTTTTTAAGTGACTTTAAGCTGTGTGTTCTTACACAACATGTTCATTCTCAACCCGTTGTGCTTAAAGCCTTAAACTTCCTGCATTCCTTAACCCAAAATTACGTTAGAAATCCGTAGTGCTTCTCAAGGATTAACTGTACCAGATGCAAGCTTGGTTCGTGTAGCTTCAACTTGTGACGTTATTGATCTGATGAATTTAGGGCAAAAGAATCGCTCAGTGGGTGCAACAGCGCTCAACGACCGCAGTAGCCGCTCCCACAGGTCTGAATGCAGAATCTTTTCTTTCTCTTAATTTACTTTCTAATGCTTTGTAAGAAACTTATAGTGGAGATGCTAATTCTTTCTGGTCTTGAATGTGCAGTTGCCTAACAGTTCATGTTCAGGGAAGAGACGTGGCTTCTGGAGCTATTCTTCGTGGTTGTATGCATTTGGTTGATCTTGCAGGAAGTGAGAGAGTGAACAAATCTGAAGTAACAGGAGATAGACTTAAAGAGGCTCAGCACATTAACAAGTCTCTTTCAGCTTTGGGTGATGTTATCTCTGCTCTTGCCCAAAAGAATGCACATGTCCCATACCGTAACAGCAAACTTACACAGCTTCTACAAGATTCACTTGGTAGGATATAAGCTAAATGATGAAACTCAATTGTTCTTGTGACTCTTTTCTTTCTGTCTAGTAATGATTGGTTTTTGGTATATGACTTTCTTGTAGGAGGGCAAGCCAAAACTTTGATGTTCGTTCACATAAGCCCTGAGCCTGAAGCAGTAGGAGAAACAATTAGCACACTTAAATTTGCAGAACGTGTTTCTACTGTTGAACTAGGCGCTGCACGAGTAAATAAAGACTCTACAGATGTCAAAGAGCTCAAAGAACAGGTTTTCTTTTCTTCTTTTTTTCCTTTTAATTGCTTTTTCTTTCTAGTATAAAAAGTATTCCTAGTATAGATTGGTTTGTTCTGAAGGACAATATCTTTGTTTTATCAGATTGCAACTTTGAAAGCAGCACTAGCAAAAAAGGAAGAGGAGTCAGTTCCCATGCAGCATAAGGGAATGAGCAGTCCATGTGGCATGCAGCCATCACCCATTCAATCTAACCCACAGAAAAGAGAAATTCTAGGCTATTCAAATGTCCAGAGGAGACCAATGGACGATGTAGGCAACATAGAGGTAAGAGTCTCTAGACTTGATTATCTCTCGAAGTGCAATTATTTATTACACAATACAAACTTTTCTATTGAAGAATAATTCATCGAAGTATTTTAGTGTTTAGTGGTGTTTTAGCTCAAACAATAAATAGATGCAGCAATACTTGGAAGAGCACTAAACTTGAATAAGCTTATACCAAAACTAGAGCACAAGATACCATTAGTGAAGTTTCTTACAACATACCCAGTGTAGTCCCACGAGTCCTTACCCCTATCTTTGTGAGGTGGCGAGGTTGTTTCTGATAGACCCTCGGCTCAAAAGAAGAGAAAGCAACATAGCAAAATAAACAGAGCAGATGAAGAATAAGATATTACGTGAATACTAACTAATACGACTAAATAAGGAGAAGAAGAGAAGTGGAGACTAACTACCTGCCTCTCCCACGTAAAAGTACGAAAACATTAGAGAAGTTTCTTATCAGCATCCATTTTGATGCATGTGGTTGTAATCTGCAAGACCTTGCTTTGACATCTACTAATGTGCAGATATCCAGTAATTCTGCATTCAGACAAAAGAAGCCAAGCTATGATCTTGATGAGTTACTAGGAAATTCTCCTCCATGGCCACCAGTCAACAGTCCATGTGAAAACTACGTGGGATATGATAAAGACATGGGCACAGGTGAGTGGGTAGACAAAGTAATGGTGAACAAACAGGACACTATCCATGGAGTGGGGAAGCCCTTTGGATATTGGGAATCTGAAAATGGCATGTCTGATGCCTTTGCTCAGAAATACCTTTCAGAATCATCTAAATTATGCCAAGAAAAATCAAGTAAGCTTATCCCATTGGGTGACCACTTTGACATCACTCCTGATGAGCTGGAAGAATTTGATGCCACGACCAGTGATTCGTCTGAGCCAGATTTGCTTTGGCAATTCAATAATCCCAAACTAAGCAGTTTGACCAATGGGAATGAGTCAAGGATCCAGAGATCAAATCCAAAGCATGCAAAGAGCCCAGAAACAAGGTAGTCTTTCGTTCATTCACTTATTTATAAACACTTGAAGAGTTGATCAATCAATCAACTACATTTTAATCTCCAAACTAGTAAGGGTCGGTTATAAGCATCCACCATATTTGTTCTACTCTATTCGGGCTCATTTCATCTTAAACATTTCGATTAACTGATTGTCGCAGGAACATGCCTTACAAAGTAGGGCCTTCACCATCACGAAAGACGAATGTAATTGGTCACACACCTCAGCGGAATGGGAGGCACGCCATTCCAACTGAAATTAAGCGAAAAGCAGGAAACAGGAAGTAGTAAGGATGTATTGTGGCCAAGCTGTTTCCAATTCTTTTATTTTTTTTGTTATTATTTCGAAGGGGTGTATGAGAGAGTTGTTGTTGCTTTACTAACAGAGTCTCTCTCTGGCCTATTTGATCATTCCCTCCAAAATTTGTATTTTGATTTATCTGATAAGGCAATAATTCCGTTGCGTGTAATCTTTACATCATTAGATTTGTTGAGTTCAAGTTCTTTTGGTAGAGAGCAGTGTGAAGATCTTCAAAGGTTGTACTTCCATATAACATTTTGTGTCACATTTGAGGATTTGACATGTACATTTTGCACATATTGAATTTAGTTTGGTTGTGCTTTATAGTAAAAAAACTGAAGTTGATTATGAAACTATTAATTTTCTCTGATTCTTAGTTTTATTGATGTCCTGGCTGTTACAGATTATGATCACATAGTGGGAAACAATGTTGTCCCAGGTATGTTCAATGATGAAAACAATGAAGGCAAAAGGGTATTCTGAATATAGATGATTAAGAGTTGAGATCCTTAGGCAAGAAAAGGAAGTAAGGGAATCATCCCAATTTTCTAAATGGAAAGAAAAACCCAAGGTAAAGTATAGGGATCGATGAAGTGAGTTGAAAATTATTCAAAAGTAAGCAATTGGAGTGTGTAGGTGGATTTTTCATGAGTCAAATTATAGCGAAAACAAAAATATTAGGTGGTTTTTCTCCATCCATGCAATTTTTATGGACAAAGTTACTCGATATTTGTGCTGGTGAAAGAGAGCAACAACAACATACATAAGTGTAATTCCACAAGTGAGGTGCGGTGATGGTGTTGTGTACGAAGCCTTAACCCCTACCTTGTGAAAGTACTAAGGTTGTATCCGATAGATCCTCGAATCAAGTAAAGCATATAAAAAACCAATATGCCAAACAAATACAATAGCAAAAAAAATAATGCTGAAAACAACGAAAAGAAGAGAACAGTCGCGATGCTAGAAACGAAAACGATAACTAAAGCAAATGAAACATGAGGTAATACTAAAATCAAAGAATAAGACAGTAAGAAAGTAATATAACAATACTAAAAATGGTACTAGACAACACTCAACCTACTAACTTTCTATCCTAATCCTCGATCTCCATATTTTTCTATCTAAGGTCATGTCAAGTCTATTCATCTTTTTCCAAGACTTTTACTGTCGACCTCTACCTCTCCTTATATAGTCAATCTCTCACTAATCACTATTTTCCACTAAAGTACTTGCCTTTTTTCTAATTCTATAGCATTGTCCTGATATTTATATAAAATAATATATAAATTCTCTTATAAATAATTCTAACCTTTGCTTAATTTTAACTACCTATCAAACGACCCGTAACCATCAACAAGGAAAATTATAAAGATGCAAGAAATTTCTAGAAGGAAGACAGTGACCACATAGTACATCCCTCATAGGAACACCACACACATTTTCCTCAACTTACACAATTTGTGGGTATAACAATACTTCCAGAAATCCAAACAGTTTCTAAAAGTAGTACTAGTAAAGATCTAGAACCTTCTTATGAATAAATCTCCCTTCTAGAATCATGTGATATTTGTGATTATTATTAAATTCATTTCTTGCACCTACCAAAACCTTAACAAAGTAACAACCTTTTTCTTGTACGCTAAAACCAAGTGAGCAATATATTAGTATTATATTCACCAAATAAAATTTCTCCCTTTTTTTTTGGTTCAAGAAAATGGAATTTGTGTCCAATAATAATGGAGGCTCCTGCTACTATGATGTTCTTGGAATCTGTAAACAAGCCTCACATTCTGAAATTCGTTGTGCTTACAGAAAGCTTGCTCTGGTAGTCTTTTCCTCTTCGATTTAAGCATCTTATTTTTCTTTTTAGTCTATTTTAAAATATATATTTTTGTATTTAAAGTGTAGGGTTTTCTATAATGATATCAAGCTCTAAAAATACATATTTATAGATATTTAGTTCCCTTTGGCCATAGATTTTTGGAGCAGATTTAAAAAAAGTAATTGAAAATATTGTTTGTTCATGAAATTTGATCAAATACTCAAGTTCCAGAAACTGGCCTAAGCTAATTTTCGAGTAAATTTCACTCACTCGTAAAACTTTAGAAAAAAATCCAAAATGTATGTTCAACTGTTCAAGTACAATTTGAAGAATTATTTTTTAACACAATTTTAAAAACTCATTTTTTTTTTTCAACCTTCAACAAATTTAAGATCAAATGCTAACGTAGATGATTTCTTCTTACTATATATATAAAGGGTTCAGAATAAAAGCTATTGAGTTTTCGTGAACTGATATATGAACGTCTAGATCTAATCATGTCTCTTTTTATATTTGATAACTCTTTAACGTTTTACCTGATTTGTTTAAGATCACGAGATTTTCTTTCATTTTTTGTGTTGTGCTCTATTTTACTTATATCTTTTGATTTATGATTGATTTTATGTGTTGATTGAAGAAATGGCACCCAGATAGATGGATGAAGAGGGATCCTTGCATTAGGGGAGAAGCTAAACATAGATTTCAACAAGTTCAAGAAGCTTATTCTTGTATGTGAATTTACCTTCTTAACCTCCTCCCCACCGAATTAATGCACTTTACATGTCACATAGCTTATAACTCATAGCATGTGCTTATTGTTCGTTTTGACCTAACAGACTTTACGTATCTATTTTTTGGACACATAAGCTTAAAAGCATATTAAGAAGCAATTATCATTTTCTTGTTTGCTCTTTTCTTAGGACAATGTGAACTTGTATTATTTGCAACCCTAATTTTTTTTGTAATCAACATTATTAGCCGCTCTTATTAGTCTGCCCTCCGTCATGGACCCCGTGGGTATATATGTAAAAGAATCAGTACTAAAAATTTGACAAATGTTTAATTTGTAAAGAGCGAGGGGTTTAATAAATAGAAAATTTTAGAAATAGCAAACATAATAGACATAATAAGGGTCTATAGCTATAGTTTTATTTGCTATGGAGGTTGCGGTTTGTATATTTCTGTCCATTTATATATTTCGCTTGCGAATATACAAATAGGATAAATATATATAAATTCTGTATTTATACATTTAGGAATTTTTTAGAACTCCGTTGTATATTTCACTTGCCAATATACAAATAGGATAACTTATTATGAATTTTTCATAAAATGTATACAAATAGCTAGGGTAAGCATATACAAAATTCTGAATTTATACAATCACGAATCGAATTATACAAATTCTGGATTTATACAAATCAGACGAAAGGCAAGAATTGGAGAAACTGTAGCCGTGAATTACAATTTTCTTAAACTGTAGCTATAATACTTAATATAGGCTAAATATTTGCTATTCTGCATAATTTCCCCTTTAATGATCAAATACCTACCGATTGATTCTATTAAATTAAAATTTTGATTCCGCTTAGATTTTATATAACCATATATGTTTGCATTGACCATATATCTATCAATTTGCAGTTCTCTCAGACAAGAGGAAGAGATCACTATATGACACTAGGTTGCTTCACCTCATGGGAGATGATGATTCTGATGATGATAAAGTCAGTTTCTATCTTCTTCTGATTCATTCCAACTCTAATTTTATCATAATTTCGCCGTTCATTTTTACTTGTCAGTTATATTTAAGAAAAAAAATCATTTCTACTTGCTCACTTTTAACATAACAGGAATTCTGTGAGTTTATGCAAGAAATGATAACAATGATGGAAGCTGAGAAATCTAAGGTAAATAATTTGCCTTCAGTACCTTTTTTTAAAAAAAAAAATTATTTCATGTATTTTAGTATTTCTAATAAGTTGGTGATTGAAATTTGTAAATTGTAACAGGGAGCAAACACATTGGAGGAACTTCAAAAGCTGTTTTCAGACATGACAAGTGAATTTGATAAATTTTCAGATTTTAGCTTCTGCTTTGATGAATCCCTTAATGGCAGCATGCCCAAAAAAAGACGTGTATTTCAACCTTGATTATGTACATTTATTTTCTTATTGATTCTAAAGTTGCTAAAATTTCCGTATCATATGAAGTAAAGATATTTTGTCGATGTTAAGAGCAGGGTTCATAGAAAGGCCACACCTGTAGGCTGTAGGTGTATGATGTAGATAGTCTAATCTAATGCAAGCATTAGTGACTGTTTTCAGAACTCGAACTTGTGACCTATTGGTCATATAGAGACAATTTACTATTGCCAATAATGCATTGTATAGTTTGAGAATAGTGCTCAAGGAAAGGCCGTTGCACAGAGCATTTCACATTAGCAGGGTTCAAGGAAAGGCCACACCTAAAGGAATATGACGTGGACAGTCTAACCTAATGCAAGCATTAATGACTGTTTCCACAACTCGAACCTGTGACCTATTGGTCATATAGAGACAATTTACTGTTGCCAATAATGCATTGTGTAGTTTGAGAATAGTGCTCAAGGAAAGGCCGTTGCACAGAGCATTTCACATTAGCAGGGTTCAAGGAAAGGTCACACCTGAAGGAGTATGATGTAGACAGTTTTGTTGCCAATAATTCATTGTATAGTTTGAGAATAGTGCTCAAATCATGTTTCCTCTCAAGTTAGCTGCAGTATTTCGACATTCTTCTGGATTACCTTTGCAGCAACAATCAGCAATGGCTACAAGCCTACAAGCTTACGGGATACAAACAGGACCTTAACTTAAATCAAAGGAATGAATGAAATAAACTCGCGAACGTTAAATTGTTCAGCATTACAAACTGTTTCCTCATGATCTTCAAATGTTTCTCTAACCAAAAGAAGGAAGAATAGGCTTTGTATGTTTAAATGAAATGGCTAGAACTTTTATTGCAACAATGACAATCAACAATAACACCCCTTCAACCATATAATAAGCATTAACCAATCTTACTGCAGTCTCCATAAACCCAATTTACAAATGTAAGACAATTTCGTAAAAAAAGAAAAAATCAAATGAAGAATGACACGAGAAGGAACAACGTATCTGAATTTACTGAACTACCAAAACTTTTCTTACACATGAATAAAAGAAACTGATGCTGTACACAGGAACGATCTGCTGCTGCCTTGAAGAGAATGCTCACCAGAGTTTTTCGACGTTGACTTGGTAAACCATGAGACCGAAGATTCTGACTTGCATCTTATTGGAAGATTGTACACCAGAACCAGAACACGATATGTGCCTCGTTGTTCAGGTTCAATGAATGAATAGTAGTTCCAATCGGGGTAGGATTATAAAACTGCAACTTCACTGTATGGGTTTGGAAGAGCAAAGCAACTGGAAAATGATCCCTGAAGCTCGGGACATGGTTCAGGAAACACATTTTTAGAAGAACCTGATATATTAGAGCATAGCCAAGGTGTAGAAGGGTTGGATGAAATGGAGATAGAGATATTTGATAGACATATAGAAGTGAAGGGAGATTCAGATAACCCGGTGAAATTGCCTGCTATGGAGATATTTGTACCCACAATGTCCTCGAAGGTGATGCCACTAACTGTAGGTAACGAAGAAGGATCATATTTCTCATCTGGATGCGTATCAGAGTAACCAGTGGCCTTGATTCCCACTTGCAAGTTATCCATAACAACATTTGAAACGAGAATATCTTTGATGTAACCGCCTCTTCCTCTTGCTGTCTTCAGCTCAATACCGAAAAGGGAGTCATGTAGGGAACTAAGCTCTACTAGCACACCGGAGATACCACCAGACATCTCACTACCCAGAGCCACGCCAGCACCTGCAGCGGACTGTAACCTCACTCGTCTAATGTGGACATTTGAGGTAGGTTTCCCGTAGGAAATCCCATACTCATCCCAACCACTTTTAAGAACGATAGCATCGTAACCCATGCTAATGTTGCTGTTTTCAATGCAGACATGCTCAGAAGAATCTGAAAAGTGGACATAAGGTTGCATGTCAAGTCTAGAGTTACCAATCCTTCTTTTGTTGAATAAAAAAAGAAAAACAAGGGGAACAATAAACATGTTTTCACAAAACATCAGGCCTAACTATTTCACATCGTCTCAACGACAAATCTATTTTGGGCTCATGTACCAATCATAAGAATATTTACTCAGGGACGAGGAAAAACAGCTAGTACTTCATATTTGCCCAACTAAAATCTAGAGAAATGTGTGTCTATGATACTAAAGGAAACTCGTGTGATCAGAACTCAGTTTTTAGCAGTATTTGGAGAGCTAGCATTTAATCTTTATGAACAGCTAAATTTTTAATCCTAAAATGTTGTTTTCCGTTGCTTGAGGAAGCTTTCTGATGTCAGATAAATCAAAGCAATATTTGAAGACCTATGAACATTTAACTGGTGAAGGTCTAAGGTTACAGCTTTTAATTAGCTTGGATATTTTAAAACAAATAAGATCTATGATTTCTTTTAACCAACCTGGGACAATCCCATTGGTGAACGGGGAGTCTTGTGGAGTATAAACCGTTAAGTTCTGAATGACCACATTACTGCAAGACATGAAATTTTCTCAAGGATTAGATAAACTCGGATCTTACCACAAGCAAAAGTAGATGAAACATTAAACTCCTTATACAGATAAATCGAGTTACCTGCAATATGCTGGACGGATGTTCCAACCAGGAGCATTCAATAAGGTCAAGTTTGAAATAACAACATTTCTGGAGCTAACAAACTCTACTAGGTGAGGTCGAGTATAATTTAAGGAATGGGAATTGAACTTCTCCCACCAAATAGAGCCCTGGCCATCGATAGTACCATTGTTACCTGCAGAATTGTTAAGAAATAAGCAGGTTGCATAAAGGTAAAATAAAGAGGAATGTAAAACTAATAAAACCACTCAATGAAGGATTCCCTGCCTGTTATTACAACATCAGTTAAATTATTTCCAGATATCAAGCTGCGGTATCTTCCATATTGTGCCTCAATACCTCGGCCATAAGATGGTAAAGCTTCAACTACATCCCAATGATCGAAATCCTGAATAGATAGTGAATGCACAAAATATTAACCGCGACATGCATTAAAATGCTTAGAGATCTAAGTTTATGGATAAAAATTGAAGCACTTATCAAAACCATCATCAACAAAATTTGAGTTATTGCAGTCGTGACTACATATTATGTAGTTAACCTCTCTATTGGAGTTACCATGTATATGTCAAGAATTTCATTTTATTTGTGAAATAGTAATCCATAGATCCTAATTCCAAAGTGCCAACGTATCTCATCCTTCAAACTAATGGTTGACAACCCTATTACACGATGTTGAAATTGTTTTAGCATTGTAACTAGGCTAGTCTTTTGTTTAAAACACAAAAGAGATGATAAGAAATGCAACATGGACAAAGTTCAGAGGCTAACCTCGGATGCTAGAATAACAGCATCTTTTTCCAGGAACAGTGTAAGGTGGCTAGTAAGATTGATGCTTCTAGTCAGCCACTTTCCAGCAGGAACATAGAGCTGCGCTCCACCCTTGTCAGCAAAGGACTTGAGATAGAAAATAGCATTCTGAAACGCGACGGTATTAATAGTTTTTCCATCACCCACAGCCCCAAAGTCCAATACTGACACACTGTGAGGTCTGGGTTTCAAATGCTTATTGAACTTGCATTCTCCTTCAAATTGAGCTTCACTCTGTACTATACAGTGACTGAACACCAACAGCAAAAGTAGCACTGCCTGGAAACAAAATCAAAGAGCAAAGGTAAATCATCCAGCATTTTACTGAATCTCCAAACTTTCACTATCATGTAAGCTAATAAAATCTATGTCGCGGCCTAATATATTTGCAAGTTCCCTAATCAGCATCACGGAGATACATTGTCTCGGTTCTACCTTAACATATTTTGGCATATTTTCACTGTTTGCAGATCTCACAGAGAGAAAATTCAAGTTTTTTGGCTGCTGCTTTATTTTTTTTTCACATTCAAATCAAACATGGAGAAAGAAGATAGCCACATTGAAAAAGTTCTAATCTTTACCCACATTCAACACAGAAAAATGCTGAGAAGAACCAACTACATAAAAGCTGATGTGACAAAGGAACAGGAAACACCAGTAGAAAGAACACAAGTAGATATTCTTTTCCTTTTATAGAAAAAGCTCTCAACTTGATTAGTAACCAATAGATAGAGACTTCATTGGAGCACAAAACACTGAGCAATTACAGTACTTGCTAAGTGTTAACTTCAAATGAGAATGAAAAGAGAAAAAGTGTATTTATAACTTAAGTCAGCTTTCATAATTTATATCACACTTCATCAAGTCATTGTACACCATCAGTAGTTTCCCAATCAGATCCCTTCTACCAGGATTGATGTGCTAGAAGACAAAACAAAATTTCACTATAAAAATCAAAACTTTATGATTGCAAGGACCATCCAACCAAATCTTGAATCCACCAAATCCTTATCTTGAAAATACAATGTAGACAAAAACATTAGGCATCCCAGTTAGATAATACAAGAGATCAAGCAAATCTCTACAAAACCCTGTTAGTAAATCCAATTCAGTGCACAAATACTAAGTTCTAAACCCCCCACCCCCATCCCCACCCCCTAGCAAGGAAAAGAAGTGAAACCAATTGAACCAAGAATCAATTTTTAACCACAAATATCACAATCTAGCAAATACCCACTAATTTTTCAAGTGAAAATATCAGATTGAAGACATGAAAATCAAGATTTAGTCAAAAAACAAGATACCCTCAGTTCAAAAAAACAAGAACACAAAAATGAAAAAAATAAAATAAACCAACGTACTTACTAGCCTCTTCATGATTGTGTTCTTCTCTGACATAGTGACATTCACAAATCTTGAACCACCCACCCCCTCTTCTCCAAAAAAGCTTAAAACTTTCATAACCAAAATGAGAAGAGGGAGGATGAAGAAGGGAAGGCAGAGAAGAGAAGAGGAGAAGAGGGTGTTTGTAATTGTATGATAGATGAGAGAGTGGCAATTAAGGAGAAAAATAATAAAAAATACCATCCCTCCCTTTCAATTTATTTGTCTAATTTTAACTCGACACTAAAATCCTATTTAGATTGACTTATTTTAAGGGTTTTCAAACCAAAATAGCTTTTAATCAATTTTGAAGCATTTGAATAAAATAAAAATACTTATAAGCACTTGCTTTTAAGTCAAAATAACAAAAAAAATAAACAAAAATCAGTCCAAACAGACTCAAAATTTAAGAGAAAATGGACGACTTTTAAATATTATGGCCTAACAATCTTTAACCACGTCGAGTTAAAAATATATTACATAAAAAAATAAAAAATAATTAAGACAGACAAATATTTTAGATATGAAATTCACACTCTTAATAATTTAGATTAGATATGAAACTTTTTTAAAAAAAATAATTTAGATCTGTTTTTGACACTTATCTCGCTAAATTAAATTAGAACCAGTAATACAGTAGTAAGACTACCAATAGAAAAAGAAAAACGGATGGTAAGAGAAAGGGACAGCGAAGAATTAGAAAAAGACAGCTCTTCATCTACACATATAATTATTATTATTTATTATTAACACTAATAAAATAAAACAGAATGAATGTGAACAATTTAATTGGGTTCATTTTTGTATATATCGTCTTATATGCAAATAATGGAAAAGAAAAAACGTACAGAATAATTAATATTTAATTAACGTAATTATTAGTCATTAATCACTCTGTAATTTTATTTTATTTTTCTAACGGACATTGCCGACACTCAATCAACAGAACAACACACGGCTGGAGAGTAGTACGAGGCATTGACTGTGCAACTACTACAGTTACAGTTATATAGACGCATGACTTTTGGTCATAATACTAAGCAATTAATAGGTTCCTAACTCCTCTCATTGACAAAATTACTCGTTCCGTTTATTTTTACTCGTTCATTTTGAATTTTGTATGTCCTAATAACTATAATGAATTGATATATAGTGGTGAGATTGCTTCGTTCTTAACCAGATGTCTTGGTTTAAGTTTTGAATATGAAGAAAATCTTGTTGCACACGTAAGCCCCACAGTGCGAGATTCGAATTTAGTCGGAGCTTTAATGTAAGTTCTAAACACTAGGTGAGAAATTATAAAATAAAAAAATAATAATGATTGATATACGGTCTTAGGTCTTAGAAAATGAACGAAGGAATGGGTAATCCGTGTTGATGATAAAATAAAAGGAAAAAAAAATGTTTTTTAATATGTTAAAAGTGATATGTGAATTTATTTTTGAAATATTTAACGAATTAAAGTGAGCAAGATTAAAAAATAACCATTTTATCTTAAGAGGATAGCTTAATGGTAAATAATTATTCAGATTTGTCATTACATCTAAGCATATTAATTTTGGCATAAGCTAAAAATGAATTAATATGTGAGAATACTGACAAATCAAACCTGATTAAAGTGAGAAAAAATGTAGGTGAAAACGACTATACATTTAGGAGACATTTTGTTACATGAATTAGGTGTTTGCTGTGGGTATTAACTAAACTCAGGATCTTAGGTTTTTATTATCTATCTCATATAAAATTTGAGATAATCTTATTTTGAATCAAACGATTTTTTATTGGCTTAGTATAAATTCTATATGTGAACGCATTTATTTTTCGTTATAACAATATTGTTAAGAAACTCAATTAAATCTATTTTTTAAAAAAAATTACCTCCATCTTCGCCTTTAACCAAAAATCTCAAGTCATAGTAAATTTTCAACGTTATAAATGATTCTAAATTAACTAATTGAGTCAATGAATTTCAGACATAAAATATAACTCGTTATGACTAGTTTTGTCCTGCTTATTTTTTTGTTTTTTTGTTAATAATGCTAATCATGTTAGTTTTTTTCGACGTGTTATTTCAGTTATTTCATCAAATATTTATTACTTTAAGAGTCGTTTGGTTTGTATATTAAATTATTTTTTGAAATTACCATCTTTGGATTAATTTATTTATAATTTACATAAATTGCATAGTGTTAAGAGTTAATTACATTATTTTATTATTAAAATTTTCCAAATTACAAAAATTTCTTAAAATTTACAGATTTCAGATACATCACTAGACTTCTGTTATAAGATGGATTATCAAAATGAAATTTAGATATTATCATCAATCAAATACAATACAAAATAATTTTCAAACTTATAATTCGAAAAAATATTTTTACCTTATTCTGAGTATCAAACGATATATAGAATCAAGTATTATAATTGGGGTCCTTATGAAGGGGGATTGCATGTGGTTGATGAGAAAAATAGTAAGGAGCCCACATGAATGATGTGTGGGAAATGCAAGGCTGGCATTAGTGAGGGTGCCAGATCATATGGGTCTAAGTGGGCCCTTTGTCTTCTTCTTCACAAATTATTAAATGACACATTTACCCTGCTCTTCTGGTCCTCCTTGTCTCTTCTGCTCCCTTCAACTCAATCTAGCAATTATTCCCACTTTTTTATTATTATAAATTATTATTATTCTTTGTGCTTTTCCAGTTAGTCTTATTTTGTTAGCATCTCTTTTTTCCTTTTTTTAAACTTAACACTACTAATTGCCTCCTAAAAGTCTTTTAAGGTGTTTCTTACAAGTTTTCTTTTCTTTTTGCAAAAATAAAAAGTGTTTGTTTCAAAATGAGGTATTTGGAAAATTTTAAAATTAAGTAAAAAAACGTTCATAAGCTGTCGGAAACAGTTTTTCTACTTTCTAAGAAGGAATAGAATCATCTATGTATATATACACACATTATACTTTTCGAATTTCACATATGAAGAATATGTTAGTGGTATTTAAGTAATTAAATGAAGTTCAATTACATGCTTATAATTTGAATTAGATTATTAAAAAAGTTATAGTTATAGAAAGAAAATTATTCTCAATTTTTATAGAAAATTCTTCTCAACAACTTCATTTGAATGAGAGGTCGTAAGAAGGATTTTTTGTTTAATTGTGTTACTAAAGAAGAACTATCGAGGAGTTTTGTTTTTTAGATTCGGTTTTATTGTAATGTGAAAGAACGATTACGAGAGTTCAATCTTGTGTCTATTCATTTATTTTTATTAACATACGCAAATTATTTTGATTCATATGAGTAATACGAATCTAATTTTTCCATTACGTATGAAAATTACCCCATCCACACACCAAAATAAAATTTAAAAAAATTAATCCTAGATGTTTTTTTCCAAGAATAACATCAAACAAATACTTTTAATTACCTGGAAAAAAAAAATTCGAACTTAGTTTTTGCAAATGGTGAAACAAAAGTTTATCTTATTTTCCAACATAGGTTTGTCAGCAGGGCCAAATTAAATATATGCATCAAGATTAGTTAATTCAACTTCAGGAGTCAATGCTAAATAATAATAAAAAATTCTTTATAGGTAATCTATAAGTTATTTAAAATTTTAGGTGTTAGTTTTAATAACATTCATTGTTATTTATTTTCCCCTGATCATGATGCAATATTTTATAAATTTATCGATTTGGTACATGTCAAAAGTGTCCAAGTGTTGGGTTACAACAGTTAACTAATTAGTACTAGTAAAAAAATATCAAATTAAGACCAACAAACTGTCCTTCTGGGAAACAAAAATAGTTAAATTATCCATCATTCTTTCGGTAAAATTAAACAATTACTGACTTTTCAATAGGATAAAAAAGAGTTTATAACTAAATATGATTTATAATAATAATAATATATTTAGTGTAATTTCATAATTTGGTTTTGGAGGGGATAGGATGTACGTAGACTTTATTTCTATCTTTGTAGGATAGAGAAGTTATTTCTGATAGACCATATGTCCAAAAGAAGTGTAATCAAAGTAAAATTGAAAGAAAAATACAACAACAAAATAGCAAGATATACTGAGCTAAAGCAATAGATAGTAGTGAAAATTAAAGAATAAAATATTACATGACTACTAACTAATACTACTGAATAAGGAGAAGATACGAAGAGGCTGCATCTCCCACATAAAAGTATGACAACACTTGACTATCTATCATATCCTTTTATCCTAATCCTTAACTTCTCTATCTTCTTATATAGGGTCATGCCTTGAGTAAACTAAAGATGTGTCATATCTTGTTCAGCTAATCACTTCCCCCAATCCTTCTTCGATCTCGCTCTACCTCTCCCAAAACTTGTTATAGTAGCCTCTCACAACACCTCCTTATTGATATATCTGCGCACCTCTCTTCACATGTCTAAACCATCTTAGTCTCGTTGTTCACATCTTGTTTGTTACAAAAACATCTTCCACCTTATCTTTATTATAAATATGATTTAAATTTTTAAAATATCCCTTGATCCTTTGAAGAAATGAAACTTCTTTTTTTTTATTAAAAAAAACAAAGATATTACCGTACAAAAATTCATAATGACTTGTTTATGATGGATATTGGAAAAGGCTAAACAAGAGAGGGCACACAACATGTTACACTTTAGTTGAGCATATTTTTTTATTTATTTTTGCATAAAATGCATATTTCGAAACCCTAAAAAGGTTTCCTCGGAGAAACTTAGGTGACCACATTGTACCATAGATTAAAAAAAAGTGTTTGGAACAAATATTGCAAAGAAAGGGAGGATCTAGAATTTATATAGTATTATTTTATACATTTTTCTTTTTTGCAAAATAAACGGGATCTTAAATATATATTTAACATTAGAAGATGTGCTTATTTGTTATGGACTAGGAATACAATATCATTTGTTTCGTAAATTTTATATCTGATCAAACGATATCATACTCAAATTTGTATATCACCAAGTTGGCTTTGAAGTAAAAACAGGTTAATCTTGTAAGAAAGCCTAAGTTTACTTGTGACCCAAGTAATACCATAAATAATATTTAATAAAGAATAGATCTCGTCTGTACATTGGTTATTTGATAGACGTACCAGATTAAGTCTTAACCTCTATAAATTGGTCCTCCCTCCACCCATTATGATGTAATTCTCGCCACGAATTACGGATAAAATGCAGAAATAAAAGAAGGATAGAAGAAGAGATACAAGAGAAGGAACAATTGGCAACTAAAGGATGTATTAAATCTTAAAACCTCCAATTACAATCCCTAAACAAGCACCTAATCAAGATAAATAGATTGACAAAAGAAAAGGAAATCAAACGCAACCTAAAGGTAATTCTCGCCACGAATTACGGATAAAATGCAGAAATAAAAGAAGGATAGAAGAAGAGATACAAGAGAAGGAACAATTGGCAACTAAAGGATGTATTAAATCTTAAAACCTCCAATTACAATCCCTAAACAAGCACCTAATCAAGATAAATAGATTGACAAAAGAAAAGGAAATCAAACGCAACCTAAAGGTAATTCTCGCCACGAATTACGGATAAAATGCAGAAATAAAAGAAGGATAGAAGAAGAGATACAAGAGAAGGAACAATTGGCAACTAAAGGATGTATTAAATCTTAAAACCTCCAATTACAATCCCTAAACAAGCACCTAATCAAGATAAATAGATTGACAAAAGAAAAGGAAATCAAACGCAACCTAAAGGTAATTCTCGCCACGAATTACGGATAAAATGCAGAAATAAAAGAAGGATAGAAGAAGAGATACAAGAGAAGGAACAATTGGCAACTAAAGGATGTATT
>JAJONR010009963.1:0-26198 GCA_029582245.1 Solanum etuberosum
GTACAATTTTTTTTTTTTGAAATATCAACGTTCAGTATGTTAAATTAATAAGATCAAAGGCTACAATCAAACTGAATACAAAACGAAATATTTACAAAGTAAATTGTTAACTTCGAATTTGAAAAACTATAACAATATTATTGTAACTTCTGATCTTAGTACAAAATAAAATATTTACAAAATTTTACAAGCCCAATTTGAAATAATATATATAAACATTGAAAACTATAAACTAACTAAAAATATATTAACAAAGTAGATTATAAATAATATTTTTTATCTATAAATAAAATAAAATTATATATTTATATTATGTCGGTTTGGTTTGGGTTCGATTTGACTTTTAAACTTTGAATACCAAACCAAATCAAGAGTGGTCGATTTTTTTTTCCAACGCCAAACCAACCAAACAAAACCACAAATCATTTTTTTACGATTTGATTTGGTTCGTCGGTTCGGTTTAACTTTACGGTTTGGCTTGTACACCCCTAAGAAAGATAACAAATGCAGGTTGTCTTATCAAAAAAAAGATAAGTTTTTCGGTCAAGCTCGCATTATAGGGCATGTTTAGTGTGATTTCAGTGTAGTTTGTGGGATAGTATATACTGAAACAAGATTTATCTCGTGTACATACAAAATATAACAATTGCATGTTCTCTTATCATTCGATCAAGCTCGTTACACGAAATCTATTTAGTGCAGTTTTAATATAGTTTATGAGATATTATACTGAAACGAAATTCATCTCATACACACCCAAAAGATAACAACCGTAAATTCTCTCATCATAAAAAATGGAGAAATTAATTACTAGTAAATTAATTAAAGAACCGACAAATGTATGAAGAAAGGGTCAATTTCACGTGTAGCCAAGTTAGCCAATAATCATGCAACCATGTAAGGTATCTAAATGGAAAAGAGGAGCCCCACTCATTACTCATTATTTATTTTATATTATATGCTATGAACTATAAATAAAAACTCTCTTATTATCAAGAAAATAATTGATTAATAAGTTTGAAAGTATGAAAATATCAACCAACCTAATTTTAAGTCTAAATTTGTACCATCAAATTTCTTCGTAATGACGATATAATATGAAAATTGATTCAATTGTTATTTAATTGTTATAACTATTATAAAGAGGTTTGATTGTATCTTTATTTTGTTTCAAAATAAGTTTTTTCATATTTTTAAATGTTAAAAATACTAAAATTAAGTTTACCACTAAAAAGTTTTAAAACACTGAATTAAATTTATGTGGTTCTTTAAGAATTTTATGCTCCATTCCTATTTATATGATACTATTACTGCTTTTTAGAGACTCAAAACAAATTATTTTATTTACAATAACTTCTTTAATATCTTTTAATGTATTTTAAATTATAAAAGATTGTAACTTCTAGTATACTTTTTATCTATTTTCTAATTAGGTAAAATTTCATTTCATAAGAATAAATAGTGGTATTATTTTTCTTTTGAAAAAATAGAAAATGATATTTAATAAGTTTAAAATATTTGGACCCAACAATAATACGTGTTTTCAATTGATAGCGTGTTTATTGTGGGACCACTAGACCTACTCATGAGTTTGAAATTCTCATATTCCACGTGTATTGAAAAACATTAAAATCATTTTAACACTAAAATATGACTTTAAAACGTCCAAGAAAATGGAGAGATCGATGATGATGTCGCATTGAAACGGAATGGATGAAATCAAAGTTCGTATCCGATATCCTATAAAATAAGAATGTGTCATCAAGACTTAAAAGATAAGTTTTATAGAGTGATTTTCAGACTTGCTATATTATAGGAGGTAGAGTGTTAGTCAGTCAAGAATTTACACGTTCAAAAGATATATGTCGCAGAAGAGGATGCTTAGATTAATGCGTGAGCATACTAGGAAAGAGATAAGAATAAGATTAAAAATGTGTGGGGACATGGACTAAGAGAGGTATATTAGTGGTGAACAAAATGGGAAAAGCGAGACTGAGATGATTCAGACATGTAAATAGAAGGAGCACAGAGGCACTGGTGAAGACGTGTGATAGGTTGACACTGATAGGTCTAAGGAGAGACAGAGATATTTCAAGAAAGAATTGAGAAGAGACGATTAGACATGACATGACACGCCACATCTTAATTACGAGGACATGAACCTAAATAAAAGAGTATAGATATTGAGAATTAAAGTAGAAGATTAATTAATAGGTGGTAGAGTGATTTCGAAATCATTTGAACCCACAATAATACGTGTTTATCAATTGAGAGCGTGTTTAATGATTATGTATGGCCCACGACACCTAATTAGGAGACATTAAACTGATTTAATTGATTAAAATTATTGGAGGATATTCGTTTGGTTTGGGAATTTTTAGGCAATTTGACATTAATAAAACTTAATAGGAACAAGTTAGCAACCACATCTAATAATTTACATATTTAAAAGTATATCTAGCATGTGAGGGTCACTGATTCGAAAATTTATTTATATTTAGGATGGATAGAATGATTTTGTCTGTTTCATTTTACTTGACTTGTGTTAATTTGACACTATTTTTTAAGAAAATATTTGTCAAGAGACTAGTTTACTAAATTATCTTATTAATTATGTTTTGAAATCAAAATTTGACTACTATGTGAAGAAAAAATAGTAATACTTTATATAATTATTTAATGACAAGGATTGATATATTTGAAGAAAAGATAATAAATTTTCTCTTAATTTGTTATAATGAACAAGTAAAAAGGATATTTTTAGTATAAAGATCAAATAAAATTAAACGAAAGGAGTATCTTGGGTCTCTTAATTATTGATGAAATCTAATTTTAGTCTTTGTGATATACGATATTACGATTCATCATATTTTCACCTTCGAGGCTTCAACTAATTAAAATGAGTATTTTTTACCTTTTTACGTAGAAAATATATTATAACTAAACTAGTTTTAAAAGTATATTATCCTTAAATATAAAATAACAATACAATTCTAACATAATACTTGGGTAATTAAACATTTCAACAATATATTAATAAATCTCAAAAATTATGAATATTCAGAGCAGATGAATCAAAGATACACATCTCAAATAATTGAAAATTAGTCATGTTTAGTTCAATATTTTAAAAAGTAAAATTATTCAATAACAAAGGGACTGAAAATGCTAACCACATGTCATCTAATTATATCTTATCATCTTTCTCTACCAAATTATTTTTAAAAAATTGGCTCTTTTTCATACCTTATGGTAAAATAATAATAATAATAATAATATGGAATATAATCTTTACATGAGCTAATCATAATAATGTCCCATGTGGGTGCACACATGTACATGTTTCAATAAAGAAGGTTCATTGTTTCTTCATTATGTTTTTTTTTGTTTCTTTCATTATGATTTTTGGTATTTGCAATTAGGTGGCATTTGTTCCAAAATTTTGTGGAATAATACGACCGGAAATTCGAATTAGAATATTATAATTCAACGCTTCATAACACAATGTCATGAAGTTTGAATTCCACACTTCAAACTCTAGATATGTATTCTGAATTTCAATTTTCGATGATATATTAAGTCTTTTCTAAATATGTTTTTTTTTCACTTTGCAACCCCAACATTTGTTTTGATTCTTGCTACCTAGCTAGTGTGATACTAACATTGTATTCAAAGAATAATAAGAGACTAAAATTGTAATATTCCTATAAAGAAGGTTGATGAATATTGAAAAAAATCATGTTTATTGTGATTATTGATCCACTTTGATGAGACTAAATTATACTCCCTTCGTTCCATATTAGTTAATCATTTTATTAAAAATAGTTGTCCCACATTAGTTGTTCACCTTACTAAATTAAGAAAGCAATACTTAAATTTTTGCTATATTACCATTGCAATTAATTCTTTTTTAAGTGTTCACAACTCTGTTCACATTTGTCTACAAAATTTCCAAAAAGTTTTTTAATGGGTGAATTAGTAAAATTGCCTTCTTATTTATGATTTCTTAATATGTGTATAAAAAAAGAAAATGATCTACTAATATGGAACATAGAAAGTAAGGACTTGAGAATAATAACTGTATAAACTTAGAACCCGTTTGGATTGGCTTAAAAAAAGTAGTTTTTAAGTCAAAAAATAAAAAGTCAAACTTAAATGACTTTTAAGTAAATAAAAATAGGGGTAGACCTACTTTTGGTTTTTAAACTTTTTAAAGTCATTTTAAATTATTTTAAGTTATTTTTAACCTTGAAAAACACTTCCAAAAATTAAAAATAACTTAAGGAGAGGTTTGACCAACTTTTAAGTCAATCCAACACAGACTATTACAATTTCTTGTGTGTAATAGAATGATAATTGACTATGATAAGATTAATTATGGCATAAAAACAATAGTTGTATTCTTGTTATATTGTCCTTGTAATAGGTTGTTGTCTTGTTGATTGACTTTGATGAGATTAATCATGGCATGAAAATAATAATTGTAAATGTTAGCCAAGTAGCATGTTTCCTAGGAAACTCACGACCTTGATTCTGATACTATCATGTCAAAAATTATATACTTAACTAATAGCAACGATACAATTTTATTTCATAACAAAACATATCAAACAAGCGACAATTTCAATCATGACTTTGGCATGAATTTTACTATAGGCAGAATATTAGTGTTGCCCAATAATGAAATCGAGCTTCAAACTCCCTCATATACTCATATCTTCCTGTGTCCAAAGAAGCTATCATTACAACAACAAAAAATCAGTGGCAAGTTTCAGTTTAAATGGGTGGGAAATATTTTAAAAAAATATTTTGGACCTTGACTACAATTTCTATATCAACTTCATAATTAATCTTGATTCTTGATCATCTTCATTCAAAAATTGGTATTATAACTGCATTATTAGCTTTGTGGAAACCCCATTTGTTAGAGAAAACATGGGAAAATCCCTTGGCATGAATCTCCTTTTTGTCCATCCAAAATTCATCTATTCCTCTAGAATTGATTCTTTCTTGTCATCCCACTTTTTCAACCTACTCTGAGCTGATTCCACCTGCAATCGAAGACGAATGTAGAATTTATAATCAATAGTTTCAGAATGAGTGTAATCTACGTGCACACACAAGTTTTTTTTTTTTGGCACGACTTCCCTTATGGATTAAGCCGAAAAACAACGAGTTTAGTTGAACCATTGAACCTGCTCTAGATCCGCCTCAATTCATGTTTAGTTCAAGGAAAGGATGCTCACGCGATATTTTTGTATTCTAAGAGCCAGTTCATCTGGATTCGTTGTCTTATATTTGATAATATAACTAGTAAAAAGCATAGATCCTTTTCAAGATTGGTCTGGCATATTAAGGATATCCTCCCTATGACTAACTTACATTTGAACTTCTGTATTTTTCTTTTTCAAACTGCTTTGATATGCGTTACTTGAGTTGAGGGACTTTCGGAAACAGTCTCTCTACCTCCATGAAGTAGGGGTCAGCATACACTCTACCCTCCTTGGACTCAACCTATGAGATTACACTGGGTATGTTGTTGTTGACTAACTTATATGTGGACTTGATTTCGTAGTTATGCCAACCTTTTCCAAGAAATGATCTTAAAATAGATAGGTAACGAGAGGACTTTATGATAAACATAAGGAGTTTTGTAACCAAATAGTGTTTTGGAAAAATGTTGTCTACTTCTAACAGGATGATTACAAGCACTAGAAAAATTAAAGAGTTTTACCTCTTTATTCCAATCAGTTCGAGCGGTGATCCATATTAAAATGATTGTTTGCATCACTGTACCTCCCAGCATTCCTGACCATATTCCCTGTATGCACCAGAATAATGTTGTTATCTTTTCTATAATGTTAAGACTGGGACTAGAAATTTGGTTGTGGAGAATGTTAACGGAGAATGGTTAAATTACCTTAGCGCCAAGTTTGAAGTAAAAGCCGAGAAGAACACCCAATGGAACTCCGACAATGTAATAGCAGCCTATATTGACATAGGCCACAAAGGCTTGCCATCCACAGCCAACGGCCACACCTTTTAAGATTTATGTACATGAATTTCGTCAGATATATTAACAAAGCAAGGAGTTGATTTCTCAAATACTCAAGTAATAGTGACTTTCTAAGATAATAACTATTAGTTGAGTGACCATCGGAGTGTGTTGTTCGTATTCAGACCTAAATACAGAGAAGCACTTAGATAGTTGAATTTGTGTAGTAGCACCACAATTGCCAATTTCACTAATTCCCTAATTAAAGATGTTTACTCTTTTTCTTTAACGAAATCTTTTTTCCTCTGCTTGTGCTTCGTTTTTCATTTGCCTTCAATTTGTGTATTTTTGAAGGGTTATTCGTTATTTGATTTATTCAAAGAATAATCAGTTGATTGTGTTGCCTTTAGAGCATGGTCGGAAATCGTCCATTTGACAGTGTTCGAAAATCGAGTAATACTATATTAGTATATGGACATATGTTGAGGAACTTGAGGGCCAAATATCTAAATCTTGCACTGAAACCATAACTCTTCCAATTTCAGGTCACATTGATTCTGTTATGATATGTTCTATACACTTAATCCACTGCATCTGCAACAAATTTATCACCAACAGTCCGGGTAACTATTTCATCTCTAGTTCTCTACTTAAAACTCGATATATATCGCTCCTAAATCTGATTCAAATTCAATATAGTACCTATGGTCTATAAGAAAAACTGTTCTGTTCTTGGTGATCAAACTAGTTAGGAGATTCAAAGAATTGTCCGTGGCAGAACCACTTACCTGACAAGACAGGCTGAATTCCGTTGAGCATGAGAGAAAGCGCAAGCAATGGACAAAGATCCGAGACAGCTTCAGCCACGACTTCACCTTCAGTGAAGGCATAACTGATGAGATTACGCAATGCAAGAACGATGACTGCAGCAATCATTGAGAGAATGAAAGACCACGATGTAACCACAACAACAGAAAAAGCTGCTGATTTGGGATGCCTTGCTCCTAGTTCATTGCTCACTCTCACACTGTTCATCAGCATGTCACATTTAAGATAGTCAGAAAAGGATATTCCCCATTTCAATCATAATTATCCTTATAAATACATCTCAAGTTCAGCAATTTGCATGACCATTTCCATATAAACTCAAATAACTTAGTTATTGCATATAAACTTGATGAATGTAAATTTCCAACATGCGTAAAAAAGCTTGGAAGATATCGAGAATAAATAATACACAAACTTTCAGTATCATTACACTTCCATTGTATGGTACAAACAAAGTATCGCCAGAATTACCAATGAGCAGCAGTCAACATTAATGAAAAGGCATAATACATAGATAGACGCCTCATGGCCTCAACTGGCAACTAAACACTTCATCTCTGAGGATGCTCATCTAGACACCTCAACTCGTCTTCATTGTGTCAATTGAACACTCCGACTTACAAAATGATCATCTAGACACGTCAAGGTAGGGTGCCGACAAGACAGAGTGGGGACAAGCTGAGCTGTCTAGATGTGCATTCTCAAAGTTGGAGTGCTTAGTTGTCAATTGAGACCAAGTTATGATATCTATCTATGTATTCCGATTCATTTGCAGAAACGGAAAAATAGATTATCTAGCTCAAACGCCAATCTCAAGAAGAGTAACAAAAAATGAGAAAAAGGTTCGTTAAAACGAGAACTGACCTTGCTGCTGCATTGAATCCAACTGATATCATGAAGACCCAACCAGAAATTGACATGCTTGAGTTATTCACCACCAAACACAAGGAAAAGGCAAAATGGTTAGCAATTGAAAATTTGTAACATACCTTAGATTCTACAGTTAACAAATAATCAGACTTATATCTAAATAATGA
The DNA here is from genome assembly GCA_029582245.1 of Solanum etuberosum. Taxonomy (NCBI): domain Eukaryota; kingdom Viridiplantae; phylum Streptophyta; class Magnoliopsida; order Solanales; family Solanaceae; genus Solanum; species Solanum etuberosum. The sequence continues at coordinate 7,861 of JAJONR010009963.1, forward strand.
AAGAACCATCCTTTAAGTAGTACTTTTGCTATACTTCACTGATGTTCATAAGTAGGTTAACTTGACTTTTTAACTAAAAGAGAAGTTAAATTGACTTTTGTAACGGTAAGGATGTAACGAGGGATATATCAGGCCCTTTTCCCTAATATGTATCAAAAAAATTTGAATCATTTCTTCAAATCACACTAACGGCGTGATAAGGTTATTACACTATCAATATATATAACTTAAATCCTTTTTCAAATATGAACACTATTGCAATCAAATAAAATAATAAGTATTAATACTCTAGTGGTACAAGTTGAGTACACAAATCTAGATAAGTACTAAATAAGCTGCACTGTCAGAACTGAAATTAGGCCTGTTTTTAATATTGTATCTCTATTGCTATACCATTCTTTTTCCAAAAGGATTAAATCATTAGAAAAATTCTGTCTTCACAGAACATGACAAGTTATACATGAAGCAGAAGTTGTTTTTCAAAAAATTAAGTGTTTTTTACTTTTTAATGACAAGATTATCTAAGTTAAATTCATATTTATCAAATAAATTTAATAGTAATTCTGGAAAATCTTAATAACACAGTTGGTTAGTCATTTGAAATTTCACTTTATTAGTGAAGTTTTGAATCCCCACCTTGTAATCCACCCCACCTATTTTCATCTTATTCCGTGTACCAAACAACTCTGAATGTGTTAGATGAATTGGATTAGACAGAATAATTAAAAGCATGACTCTAACTTTTGTGTGGGCTCAAACTCAAAGCAGTAGGTCTAAAGCTTTTTCTCCATGCAATCATTTAAAAAGTTCTCCATTATTGTTTGGTTAAAGAAAAAATGGAAAAGTCTATTTTCACAATTTGCAATCAGACCAAACGTAGTTCAGATAGATATTTTACACTATTATTTAACATGTTATAACAAATTACTTTATTATTTGTTTTGGATTACCAAATTAAACAAGATTACATATAATTACTTTTCAAATGATTTAATTATGTAATTATTTTCTACGTCAAATAAAGAAGAAAAAAACGCCACGTTAAGAAGGAAGAGACGAAAAAGAGGATAAGCGCAATCAAAAAGATACTTATCGTGAAACTTGATAAAAATTAACATGTATTTTTAATTTGTGTTTGGACATGCGATATGAAGTCATCATCTCAAATCAGCCTTTGGATATGTGATTTCAAATTATAATTTAGAATTTCAATTTTTTTTTACAGTAAAACTTGACTCATAAATTAATATTTTATAAAAAAAGACTCATCATTTTAAATTTTATATAAAAAGACTCATGCTCAGCTCTACACCATATGAAAAGATATTTAGCCAAAATTTTGTAAGAAAATAAGTACGAATAGCAGAAGTTAATTGACAAGCTAAAAAGTTTTTTTTTTTAAAAAAAAGCATGTAATACACTTAAAACACTTTTTAAAAATTCAATTAAACACTAATTGGCGCTCAAAAATGTTTTCTAAATATATTGGTCAAACACAAACGGTTTCTCGCAAAAATAATTGGCAGGCAGTTTTGTTCTTACCAAATAGAAAGAGCATCCAAAGCCACTTCAGGATTTTCAAGCAAGCCAGCAAGCAACACCACAATCTGAAAGTACCAAGTCTCCAAGCACAGCATCACTGCCGAGGCCGCCGATAACTTGAAGAACTCCGGCAAGCCGGTAAACGCCATCCAACTGAACCCTTTCCATGTCTGTTTACACTTGTCACTCTTCACAATGTACACAAATTGGCCTATAACAATTATCCACCACGACAAACTCAACACCAATGACGCCCCAAGTAACCCGAGCCCGATCTTAAAAATCACCACCCAGCTCAACCCCAAATGCAACACTAACGTAGCAGCGGAGATATATGCACTCGGGGCTACAATGCTCTGAGCTTGAAGGAATTTCTGAATCGGAAAATTAATGGCGTAGGCAAATATCTGAGGGATTAAACCGTACACAAATAACGCTGCTGCTGCTGCAATTCTCTCAGTTTGGCCTAGAAATATTAGAATCGGCTTGCAGAAAATGTACACTATGGTGAGTAAAATTCCTGTTAGAGTTAACAGAACTGTCGATCTTTGAAGATAAACTCCAAGCATATCGTGTTTCTTTGCCCCAAATGCTTGACCACATAGTGTTTCCACTGCACTTCCCATGCCCAACTGCCATTTGAAAACAAACAAACATAAATTACGAGAAATCTTAGTTAACTCAGTTGATTGACTATATGAATTTTCACGTAATTGATGAAAGTTTGACCACCTTACGGAAAATCTTAGTTTCACATAATTGATGAAAGTTTGACACCCCACCTTATGGAAAATCTTAGTTTAACATAATTGATGAAAGTTTGACTCCCCACCTTACGGGAAATCATCTAGCTGACTATATGAACTTTCACATAATTGATGAAAGTTTAACTCCCACCTTACGGAAAATCTTACTAGCTCAGTTGATTAACTACGTGAACCTTAACATAATCTCTTCTCCTTACCCCAATTTTCGGGAGAAAAAAACACAAAATTCACGATATAGTACAATTTCACCCAAAATTAGAATATAACTCTGATTATTCCAAAATTTGTTCGAACTCAATAACTTTTGCACAGATCCTGTATTTTTATTAAGAAATTCATCAACTATATATAAATATGTGATTGTGAATCGAGTATACGAACTCATAAACTTTGAATCGTGAATTCGCCTATATTTCTTCCTATTTTCATCATATTTTTCCAGAATAACTTCGATTTTCTCACTCAGACAATATGTCAAGCATGTTATCTGCATTAACGAAAACCATACCATAAGACCATAAGCAAAAACTTGAATCCCAGTATTTCCAAGTGAAGCAGCAGCAAGCTCAAGATTACCCAAGTGACCGGAGAATATCTGAGTCGACATAGACATGATGTAATTAATCATGTAAACCATAACCGCCGGAGCAGCGAGGAAGAACAAGAGCTTCATTTCGATCCATGACGCTAATCGGAGTTTACTCCAGAGAGGTATTTCAGTGTCCAATAGCACAGTTTCGAGCTCGTTGCTTGATTCGAAATTGTGAGTTTCAGATAATTGTGGTGATAATGATGTTACATTGTTTTGTAGAAATGGCCGGTAAATGTCGTTTTCCGGCGAAGCCATGAATTCCGGTGACTGAGGAAAGAGGATAAAGTTGGGAAAATATTTGAATGCAGTAGTATTAGTAAGTGTATATATAGAAGGAAAATAAACAAACGTCAGCGCTTATGTGATTCACATTTTTGGAATACATCATGTGTGACGGAGACAGAATTTTTAAGAACAAATTCGAAACATAAAAAGCAATATTCAATGGAAAAAAATTTAACAAATTCAACATCTATTATTAAAATTAACTCAAACTTGCTACACCATTTGTTTCGAAACAAATGTCGTAAAAAACGTACACCCATTTAGGATTAGGATACACGTAATCGGATCTGCTTTTTACATATCTCTATTGGGACCCTATTCACCTCTTTGAGTGAATCGAGAAATAGATAACCAACAAAGGTTATTGAAGTGATTAATTCCTGAAAATTAGGAGGCGTTACAAACAAAGAAATTGTTGGAGTTATCTTATCATTTCTATCTAGTCCCAATAGGCTTGATGTTAAGAAAGAATCTCTTGCAGGAAGGTTGGCTAGAGATTTCTTGTAAAAAAACTAGCCCTGCTGAGTTCATAATGAGAATATTTTCATCCTTGAATCTTTTTTTATTAGCTCAACAACACTAAAAGAGTCTTAAGCAACCCAAGAGCCAATGGACCAATTAGATCATTTGTTCACTAGGGGCTCTATGTTAATTTTATACAAATACCTCTTAATTTCTATATAGATATATATATTTCGATACGAGGTTAATGGGTGCTCGAGCACCCGGCGGACTCTACTTATGTCCGCTCCTGATCTTTTCTAAAAATAGATGTTCCTTAATTCTCTCTATTTCTATTTATATGTCGTCCTTACTAAAAATAGATGTTCCTCAATACTTGTTATTTCACAAAATCAATACATAAATAACAATATTCTTTCTATTTTACCCTCGAGAGTTATTATGCTTGAAAGTATGAATTTAATCTAACATAGAAAACTAAATGATTAATTTATGTTCATTGGTCAATTTTATTAATTAAAATAAATTAATTTATGTTCATTTATTGAAAATTTGACTTCAAGAGAATACTAAACAAAGTTATATGATAAACCTACCTAATTTCTTAAAGAACGTGAAATTTAAAATGATGATATATAAATAGAAATATTTAAAATGATGATATATAAATAGAAATGGAAGGAGTATAATAATTTACAAATTATAAGTGTTAGAATTTTGCCAGTCCGAGGTGGTCGGAGTTTCCAATTTGGCTACATAAACCAAATTCAAACTTGGTGTCCTTAATTAATTGGTCATTTTCTTTATAGTTATCGATAGAATTTTTTGGATTTTATAAATTAAAATAGTATAATCGAAATGAAAATAATGATGAAGATGTCACATCAGCAGACAGCAGACTTTACCTACCAACTATGCAGTTTAAGTCAATATTTTAATGATTACGTTGTCACATATAAAATATGATATAGTTTTAATTTTCAGAATTAAATAAATAATAAATTATTATTTATATGTTATTTAAATTGTTAATTTTTTATTTGTAATATTTCTTTTATGTATTTTTTGAAATATAAATTATTTATGAAAAACCTTAAAGATTGTATTTATATATTATGATAAAAATATCTAACTCTTGAAATATGAACTTTGTTATATAAATGAAGACGAAAGAAATAATAAAATTTAAAAAAAAATTGTTTAGGTGAGATGGAATTAACCCCAATTTGGAATTTGTCAAAATAAATTCAAATTTAATCAATCACAAAGTAAATAACAGATATTAAATAAAAAATCAAGAAACAAAAATGAGACAATGATGGGATCTTAAGGTTAATTTCATTGTTATCTCATATTAATTAATTTAATAGGGATAATGCATAAGTATTCCTCATTCTATGCCCGAAATTTCAGAGACATTGCATAAGTACCCAAAATTACATAAGTACCCAAAATTTCAGTACCTATTCTGACAAACAAAACAAAGCTACGCAGAAATAACACAAGTCACATTGCATAAGTATCCAAATTTTCCGTACCTATTCTCGCAAACAAAAATAAAGCTTCACAGAAATAGCACAAGTCACATTGCATAAGTATCCAGAATTTTCAGTACAAAGTTGTTTCCAAAAGTGAACTTAAGAACAAAATAAAGTTTACACATTACATAAGTACCCAGAATTTCAGTACTATTTCATACATATAACAAAAACAGGAAATAGTTATATTTTCTTCAAACGTGAAACAAAATAGTATTTTATAGTGGGCACCAAAACAGTACTAAGAAAATACCATTGATATCAACATTATAGTTTTCATGGGTCTCGAGGTTGTGAAGAGGAGGAAGCATTTGAGTTTGAAAATCTTGATTGATCTTTAATCTGCTGGAGCCTTCTTGTTGTGATTGCTTGATTTCCTTTCCACTTCAATCCACTTTTCGGTTTGAAACAAACATCCCTAATTACAACATTTGATCTCAAAACTCTTTTTGGTCCAGCTAATATTATGTTACTTGGCAGTCCAGGCTACAAAAGTTTTACAGAATTAAGGTTATTAGAGAACAAATATTATCAAATTATTAAAGAACAAACATTATAAATGCATCACAATACTTGCATTGAAAGTTTTGAAACCATTTTCAGCTTGAAACACACCCATTCCAGTTACTCTTGGCCTTTTAAATTGAGTTGTGTTTCAAACACCCTTTCCTTTCCTGACAGTAGCAGTTTTCTTTGGTGCAACATTTATATTCTAGTCTACACCCTGTGTTGTACTACCTTAAGAACATGTAAACCAACTTTCAAGTGGATGATCAATACCTCTTGCTTCACTTCCCATTCCCCTACCCCTTCCTCTACCACTCCTAATTCTTGATGATAGTCCAGCACCACTTGCACTTGCACTGAAATCATGCCTTGGTGATCTTGATGCACTTGGTGTTTTGTTAGAAGGAAGTGCGGTGTTCTAGGTGCATTCCTTGATACACTTGCACTTGTTTCATGTCTTGGTGTTCTTGAAGCTGTTGGAGGCGCAGTGGTTTTAGGTGCACCCCTTGATGCACTTGCATTTGCACTTGGTTTATGTCTTGGTGTTCTTGAAGAACTTTGAGATGCAGTGGTTCTAGGTGCACCTATTGACACACTTGCACTTTTTATGGTTCTACGTGTGTCCCTTCCCCTTTTTGAAACAGACTCACTTTCATTATTTGTTGATTTCTAATACACAAAAAAGTATATATTATATTAGTAAGTTGATTAAACTTGAAAAATAATTGGCAAAATAGTAATATACCTTTGGTCTTCCCCTTCCCTTTCTTGAACCTGATGGCGCTGCAACATTTGAAGTAGGGGTAGCTCTCTGTTTCCCAACAGTAGAACCAACTCCATCACTCCTTTGCAAATGACAACCTCTTTTGTTGTGACCTTTAACATGGTAAAGACTACATGTTATAGTTAGTCCAGTTTTAGACAATTTACCAGACACCTTAGTTTCACCAGCCTCTTTCCTTCTCAGCTTTCTAGGCCTGCCTGGCATTTGTTTGATCACAGGTGGAGCAACAAGAGGATTTGTTGATTCTAGCCACATTGACATGTTATTCATATGTTGCATGAAATGTGAGTAAGTCAGCAAGTACCTCTCTTTAGAGTAGCATAGATGAATGAAATCATGTGGATCATATTGCTTATGCAACATTGCAGCTAAGGCATGTGCACATGGTATCCCCTTCAACATTCAAGATCTACAACTACACTCCTTCTTTCTCAAACATACAATGTGTTGTTTGTATCTATCCAAAACCTCATATCCAGTTACTCTATTAAACTCAATGTTACATGTCATTGACTTATCAATATTTTCTTTCAATACTTGCATTATCATTGGAGAGAAGTTGGTAATCCAAGAGTTTGGAAATTCACTTAACCTAGATAGCCTAGTCATGATCTTAACTCTTATCTCTTCAAACATACTAATAATGGTTTTATGCCTTGCAGTCAAGATCCAAGCATTAAAGCTCTCACGCATATTATTATCTATTGCATCATACTTGACTTCACAATTAAAATACACTTTGCACCAATATTCTTTATCATAGTAAAGTAGATCATCCACTATTTTCTTACCTAGTTTAGACAACTCTTTCATATTTTCTTTGAACTCAGCTTCAAAAGTACTTCTAGCACACTTCCAGTACAGTTTCTTCCTTTGCAGCCCTCTCTAATTCTATGACCAATCTGTTAGTATATGCCTAGCACACCTTCTTTCCTCACAAGCTGGTAACAACTCCTTAATAGATATATCCAGTCCCTACAAGTTACAATAAACATTAGATAATTAAGTTGAAAAAACAGTAAACCAACAGAGAAATAATGGTGAGTTTACCTTTTACATGTCTGACATAATGGTGAAACTTGTTTCATATCCTAATCCCAAGTCTTCTTGCAATAGAGAAATAAACTATTTCCAGCTATTTTTGTTCTCATTTTCAACTACAGCCCAAGCAAGTGGAAGCATTTGATTATTGTCATCCTTGGCCATTGCAATAAGTAATTGACCCCTGAATACCCCCTTCAAGAAACAACCATCCAAACCAATGCATTTTCTAGATGACATGAATGTCATCTTGGGTGCTGCAAAACAGATGTAAAATATCTCAAATACTGGCCTACCAAATTCATTCGCTTCACCAAGTTTCACCACACAAGTACGCCCAGGATTAAACCTTAACAGTTCATCCTTATAATAAAGAATTCTCTCAAACTCCTTAATTTTATCACATATAATTTCATTCAAAATTTTAGCTCTTGCTCTTCTAGTTGTGGTTTTACCAACATGCACATTATACTTCTTCCTGATTAGCTCTTGCAACTTGAACACTCTGATATTTGGTTGTTCAATTACTCTATCTTTAAAAACATTAGCAATGAATTTAGAGTTGCACAGATAATTTCTAGAAGCCTTCTGACACAAATGTACTGGAATGTAAGTTTTAATAACAAAGTTATTAGTTTTACTGTCTAGACTTGCATATAACAACCATTTGCAATTTACCTTACAACATCTCACCCTTACTCTAATTGGCTCATTCACACACTTCTCAATCTGAACCCTTCTCTGAATTGCATACTTAGTGACTGTCAATCTAAACTCTTTCACACTTTCAAAAATCATACCCAATTGCCACACAATCTTCTTACGATTGGGATCAAATCTGACATTGTCTGTGGTATGCTTTTTTCTTTTTGTTTTAGGCAGTTTCAACCTCATTTTTTCACCTTCCTCAAGACAACTATCATATGTGTCAGTTTCAAAACTATAAGCATCAGAACTTACATAATATGGTTCATCACCCCCTGGCCTTCCTTCTAAAGTGTTTGTATTGATGGTAGTCTTATCAAACCCAAAATCTGGTCCAGCATTACCACATGGTACTTCTTCAGTATCTGCAGGAATTCTCTCCCTTCTTTTCCTCCTCCTCATAAATGATCTTTTCTCAACCCTAAGTTGAATCAACTCCTCATGAACATCACTTCCATATTGATCATCTTCAAGTAGTTCACTATTTTTAGAATCACTATCTTCAGTTGACTCATCAAATCCTTTTACAGAGCTATAACACCCCGTATCCGCACAAGGAAAACTAGCAAAATTTTCAAACCTCCAGGTGTCACCCACGAGGGCAAACCACGCCCCGTGGTTGGACCCACGCCACGTGGATGAGCCCCGTTGGTGAGTACCCTGGAAACTGCCTGAGGCAGTGAACCACGAGACCAAGACCTACACCCCGTGGATGGGTCCACAGTCCATGGTTAGGGAGTCGTAGGTCGAGTTCAAAGAACCAATCCCCAGACCACCCAACCCACGTTCATCAGGACGGACCGTAGGTCCACCCACGGTCCGTCGGCGGAGTCTCGTGGGTGGGGTCTGTGGGACAGTTAAGTGGGGGACTTAAGGATCTTTTTCAAATTTAATTAGAACGAAGTGGTGTCATTTTAACTAAGCCTAGACTACCTATATAAGTATTTCTAATCCCCAAATTAACTCATTCTCTCAAATCCCAAAAGAAAACTCAAAACTCATCTCACTAGAAGTTGGAAGAAGAGGAAGTTAGGTCAAGAGCAAGTCTCCAATCTCCAAGCTTTTGAGGGCATTGTAACCAAGGTATGTTAGATTTTCATCCATGGATATCTTCCATCCATGGAGTCCCCTAGAAATTCCCCAATTGGTGAAGAATTTCCCCCATTCTATCTAGGGTTTCTTCAATTATTGTGGGGTATGATGATTATGGATCCAAATGAGTGGATTGTGATTGTTTATGATAGAATTCGTATAATTACATGTCATTAGAGTGAAATTACATGTATCCATGCGTATTCCATGATTCTATCCTAGAATTGCTATAATAGGATTAATGTCATGAAGGGAAACTTTGTGGGTGTAGGCTTGTCCTTATAGGATGAATGAATTATGATTAGAATTGCTTTAGAATGAAGCTTAGATGATGATCATGAGATCTAGGGCTTTGAGAGTAAAGCTTATAATGTGAATTGTTGGTAATTGATATCATTGTTGAGGAACAAATATTTTTCACATGAATTGCTTGATTATGAATGTATGAATGTGAAAGGTATTCTCACACGAATGATTCTAGGTTTGAAAGGATTGTTCACCTAAAATGAATCTAGACTAAAAGACTATGTAATTGATGAGGCTAGAGGTGATTACCCTTGACCTCCCTATGAAAGGATATGAGGCGATTCCCCTATTCCTTATAACTGAACAAGAGGTGAGTCCCCACGTTCTTACTATGATGAATGGACATGGAGGCAAGTACCCATGATCCTTATGAAATGGTGTGGAGGCGAGTACCCACATCATATGATGAGATTATGGAGGCGAGTACCCGCAATCTAAAAGTAAGTAAGGCAAGAGGTGAATACCCATTAGCCTTTATATGCTAGGCAAAGAGGCGAATACCCATTAGCCTTTATATGCTAGGCAAAGAGGCGAATCCCCATTGTCTTTAAAAGTAGGTATGAACTATGAAGACTATGATGTAAAAAATACATAGCTTGGATTGTTGCTTGAGATGCCTTCCATGAGGTAAGTTAACCAAGAGGCGATGACCCAAGTCATGACTAAGGATAGGTAAGGTTGCTTGATAAGTATTCTTTTCCTTATTATTATGATGATATATGTGCATTGTTATGCTTATGGTTTATATTGTCTAACCATGATGTTTATGTTGTTTATGCTAGCTAACATATTTAGTACATCTTTGTACTAACGCATACTTTGCCTACATTCTTATCAAATGTAGGGTCCGGCGACTTAGATTCTCACACTCGTGGCTAGCTTCGTTGTTGATCAAGGAAGTGAAGATTTGGTGAGTCCTCATTGTGTTTGAGGATGTGAGCACCCTTTTCTATCATGTTTTTCCTTTATGTCTTGGACTATTGTATGGGCTGTGTCCCAAGACTTTATTCATGTTGTTTTAGATGGTTTGAGACTATGGTGTTAGACTTCCGCTCGTTTTTATAAAAGACTTTGACTGTATTGAAAATTTTTAATTCTCGCTCATTTCTATTACTTTATGTTATGATATGCTAAGAAGGTTTGTATGAGGCCTCTCGGGGTTTTGTACGCCTTGTTACATCTAAGGGGGTACCCCTGGGTCGTGACAAGAGCATTCACTATCTTCAGAATCTGATGGATCAATATTTGGAGTTGTTGAATTTGATGTAGAAGGAATATTTGAGGTAGTATTTAGAGATACATCTACCCCATTAAAAGCAGCATCACCTACTTCATTATATTCAATGCTTTCACTAGCACTATTTTTAGTGGTCCCAATTTTATTAAAAGCTGCACCAGATTCCTCTTCAGGCATGTGCACATATATATCCAAAATAGCCCCATTTCGCAAACAATTGCACATTGCTAAGAGAATATCATCATTGTCAATATCTCCTAAGATGCAACTGTTAGGTGGGTGGATACTAAATTTCCAATTTGGGCTATACCCTAGTTCATTATATCATCATTGTTTCAACAATGATGATTGATGAGTATTGTTCTAATAGTTTAAATATTACAACACATGAATATATTGTATAGTCATTTTAAAAATGACGGAGGTAGAAGTTTTATAAAAAAAGGAAAAAGGTCTGATATATCCCTCAACTTTGTTATTTGGAGCTGATATGTCCCTTGTTATGAAAGTGACTCATATATACCCTTACTGTTATACAAACGACTCACACATACCACTACCGTTTTAAATTTATGACTTTTAATTTAAAAAAAATTCATGTAGGAGTATATATGATCCTTCTAGCAAAGTTCAAGGTATATTTTTATCTTTTTCATACATAAATTGTTTTTTGACTTCTTTGATTATCATTATTTGAGTTACTTATTCTTATTTTATTTTTTTCTTTCATTCTTTAATGTAAAGAAAAAAAATTAAAACTGATTTTTTTTGTGGCTAATTATAATTTAAAACTAATTTTTCGGCTATATTGTAATTTAGTTTTTGTATTTAAAAAAATTGGTCAGCTATAATAAATTTTACAAGAAAATTAGTGAAACACAAATAAATTTGACCATCAAAATAATAAATTTGAATTAGTCATTGAAATAAAAAAAAGTCAAAAAAAATATGTGTGAGCAAGATTAAATATACCCATATGAATTATATATATTTTTTAAAATAATTAAAAATTAAATTAAAATTAATTTTTTCTCTTCCGTTAGAGAAAAAGGGTCTATATGAGTCATTTATATAATAACAAGAATATATATGAACTACTTTCATAACGAGAGATATATCAGCTCAAAATAACAAATTTAAAAGAGTATATCAAACCATTTTCCTATAAAAAAAAACAATCATCTACTATGTTTATTTTTTTTAAAATTTAACCTTTTATATACATCATAATTTTTCTTACGTACAAAGACCTCGTAATTCAGTTTGAGTTAATATAACGTACAGAAAAAAGGGTCAATTGAATATCGCCTTATTAAAAATAGAAAAAATTTATGGCAGGCTAGCATTAATGGTGTTCCAAGGACAGTTATTAAAGTGTGTCGTTTTTTTATTCTTCTTTTAACTACTCCCTTCGTTTCTACTCGCTCCGCGCCTTTTTATATGTCACTTTTACTATAAATAGTTGATTTATAATATTTGTTATTTCATAAAATCAATGTATAAATTATAATATTATTTTTATTTTACTCTTGTGAGTTATTAGCCTTGAAAATATATATTTGACTAACATAGAAAAACTAAATGAATAATTCATGTTTATTGGTCAAATTAATTAATCAAAATAAATTAATTTATATTCATTGATTAAAAAGTTGACTTCAAAAAAAATTAAATAAGGGTAGAATAGTAAACTTACTTAATTTCTTAATGCACGTGAAATAAAAAATGATGACATATAAATAGGAACAAAGGGAGTATCTATTTCACGTGCATTAAGAAATTAAGTAAGTTTACTATTTCATCCTTATTTAATACTCCTTCTATCCCTAATTACTTGTTCACTTTTGAATTGACACCTATTAAGAAAATAATAATTGACATAGTGAGTTTATCGTTTTACCCTATTAATTATGAAGTGGATTGGTTAAAAATTTAAATTTTTAAGAAGTTCTACCTTTTTTCAAAATTAATTAATTGAGGGTATAATAGGTAAAAAAATTATCCTTTTTTCTGACAACCAACACGCTAGTTATATTAATGCATAAAAAGGTTCAAAGAGTTGAAAGATGCGATAGCATCACTGACAATCCATCTAGGGAAAGTAGAAAGCCAAACAACTTTGCGTAATAACGAAATAGAAAATTTTGCTAAATTATGTGCTACTAAATTCCAAGACCTTGAAATATGCGTCACATTGACCACTTTAAAGCACTTCATAAGGTTCCAAATGTCTTCACAAGTAGTCTCTATCTCCCATGAGACTATAGTTTTTTGTAGTACCATATCCACCACATTTTTTGCATTTGATAAGATTTGAACCTTTGTCCACCCCTTTTCTCTAGCATTCTCCAGCGCCATACGAATTGCAATTGCTTCAGCAGTGATGGCTTTCCCAACATATTGAATTGGGGTACCAAAGGCATGAAGCAGGTTACCATAGCTATCCATAGCCACCACACCAATGATTGTTGTCTTCTTTTCCTTATGTACACTAGCATCTGCAAACACAACAATACCATCTTGTGCCATAGTTATATTTCTATCATCATTACAAGCAAGTATACCTGTAGGGGGAAATGGAGGAATCAAATTGCTTTCATATTCATGGAAATCAAAAAGAGCTTTGTTAACAATATCATTAGGATCATAAATTTCTCCATTAAAACTCTTCGAATTTCTAGCCTTCCAAATTTGCCACATAATAGAAACACTTAATTTTATAAGCTCAATAGAATCAGGGTATTTTTTAGCATTAGTAAAAAGATCATTCCACCATCCAGCAAAATCCACATTATTTTCTAAACTAGGCCTATTAATGGGGCAATTTTTTCAAACTAATTGAGCACTAGGACACCTAAAAAGCATGTGATCAATCATTTCGCTCTCAAGTCCACAACCCTTGCACACTCCGCGAATATGCCTCATTCTCCTAGAAATCATGTGGTTGACCGGTAACACATTCAAAATACATTTTCTAATAAAGTGCTTATACTTATTTTAATATTCATAGACCATAAAAAATTCCAAAATTCTTTTGAGAAAGACTGATTACTAGATTGGGCTCTCTCGTTACTTACTTGTTCACATCTAATCATTTCCCTAGCTAAGTGGTATCTCGATTTAACCTCATACTTCCCAAACTTGATATGGTGCCAAATAATCTTATCTGATGAGCCTGTGGTTGAAATAGGTATAGAGACTATTGTATGGAAGTCATTTGGGCAAAAACAGTTCTGAAGATCATCCAATTTCCATGTATGGATACTTTCCTCTATAAGATCATTCACTCTCAACTCGACATCTATTGGAGCATGCATCGGATTAAGTTTGAATCCACTAGAGTTAGGAATCCATGGGCCTGTCCACACTTTAATACTTTCTCCAGAGCCTACCCTCCATCTAATGCCCTTTTGTAAAAGATCTCTATTCCAAATAATGCTTTTCCATATTCAAGAACTAGTAGACGAACAATAGACAAAAATTGTTTATTTAGTTTTTCTGTGATAGTCAAATGTATATTTTCAAGGCTTATAACTCACAGGGATAAAATAGGAAGAATAGTATCATTTATGTATAATTTTATGAAAAATAAAAATCAATATCTATTTTAGAAAAAAATAACAAATAAAAGTGAACGAAGAAAGTATATATTAGATACTATGGGTGAGTTCCAAAGTTTTTTTTTTTTTTAAAAATAAAATAAATAAAATTAGGCTATGAGTTAAAAAGCAGGAAAAAAATGCAAATAAGAAAGAAAAGTAAAAGAAAAGGTTAAAATTGGAAGAGAAAAAGTAAGGAAATGAAATAGGTAAATGATGGATCCCACAGCATACAAAAGGCAGCCAAAGAGATCACAATATAATGGTAAAAAATTTCAAGTATAAATGCAACCACATACTCCTTCCACTACCCACTAGTGGTTGATATTTTATCTGAATTCAGTATCCGTATTAAAATTCAACTATTCTGAAATTTATGTTGTATAGGATCCATTTGGAGAAAACTCGTTTTATCAAGAATTTTTTCATATACAAATTTTGGAATTGAAACTTTTAATTAAGGAGCAATTTCATCTACTCCGCCAGTCGGAGCGACATAGCTATTAATACACTCCTCCATACATTTCACACACATTCAACTTGTGTTTGAATTATGAAACTCAAATGCCTATACTCATATAAGGAAATTAGGATGTACACAGACTTTATTCATATCTTTGTGGGATAAAGAGATGGTTTCCGTTAAATCTTAGGCTCAAACAATCACTTTTCAGAAAGTTATGAGGAATAAAACAATACCAAATTGATATACTATTATATGATTCAAAAGACAAATCAAATATTTTATGTGACACTTTTCGTGTTTTGAAAGTCAAACAATTTAAGTTTGACCAAAGATTTGTGCATGAAATCTTTAAATTTTTTGAAATAAAAACTATATAAATTTAATAAATGCCACATAAATTGAGACGGAAGGAATACCAAATTTTATATCACGAATGACTATTTCACAACAAACAAGTCTAGCTCTGGTTCGAGGAAAACAAAAATGTGGATTTGGATTTAGTTTTGGAGAACTGTTTCTGGAGAACACATCATACCCACTGTGTACGAAGGAGGCAGAAAGGTTGTCTCCAATAAACCCACGAAAAACACAAACAAAAAAATGATGAAGAAGAAAAAGAAATCATGAAAAGCAACCAAAATCTTCAATTGATATAAAACAAGTTTTACAAATTTCCAGACTCACTTTATTCCCACAAGATGATATACTGCTACTCATCGCCAAAAGATTAGCTAGACAGTGCTTACTGAAGTAACAAAATAACCTCGCCAACAATGGCGTTAAAAGATTTATGATCCTTTCTCCTCTCTCCACACCGAAACAGTTATCTGAGAAACGTAGCTAGTAGATAACCAATGCCATGTTTCATTGCTGACTCAACTGTCGAATGACGTATGGGAGGATACCACCATGGTTGAAATAAGCCAACTCCACCTGTAGAAGGAAATCAAAGAGTCATACAATGTTAAGAGACCTAATAGATGGCGAAAGGATATCTTAATAGGAGATCTCTACTGTAGAACATTTTACATTACAATATCTTACATACTACAACTTCAACGCACTACGCATGTGAAAGTCATATACCTCGGTGTCAAAGCGCACTACGCATGTGAAAGATTTTCCAGTGTCTGTTCGTACAGTAACATCTTGACCTGGGCGGATCTCGCTAATGTTGTCTGGGAGATCAATGGTATATCGCTCATGACCTGTCAATCCAAGTGAATCTGCATCCTCACCAGCCTTGAAACATAGAGGCACAATTCCCATTCCTACCAAGTTGCTACGGTGAATCCTCTCGAAGCTTTTAGCAATTACAGCTTTAACTCCCTATAAAACAGTTTTCTTGATTAGAAAATCCTATAGGATAGAAACAGGAAGAAATCAACACAAATTCAAACAGAAGTGGTGAAAAAACCCACCAACAACATGGGACCCTTAGCAGCCCAATCTCGGGAGCTTCCACTTCCGTATTCAGCTCCAGCCAAGATTATTGTGTCTTGCCCAGCAGACTTGTATTTCTAAAGTATCATGCATTAAGAAATGTTAACATATCATAGAAACTCTCTGAAGTATCAAGTATTCTGTTACGAATTTTGAAATGCATTATGGGGACTATCTCAATGTCAACAAAATATGGAATGGAATGGCACAATGGAAATGTAAGCAAATGGAAAGAGTAAAGTACCATTGCAGCATCAAACACGGAGAGCTTCTCTCCAGAGGGAATGTGAATTGTCTTTGGGCCAACTTCACCATTTAACAGCTTATTAACAATTCGGATGTTGGCAAAAGTACCCCTAGCCATAATTTCATCATTACCACGACGACTACCATATGAGTTGAAGTCCCTGCGATCAACCCCACGCTCATTAAGGTACTTAGCAGCAGGGCTATCTTTGTGGATGCTTCCAGCTGGTGAAATGTGATCTGTGGTAATACTATCACCAAAGTTCAGTAAGCAGTAAGCATCCTTCACTCCATGGGGCCCTGGGGGATCCATGGTCATATCCTTGAAATATGGTGGCTCATGAATGTACGTAGAACTAGGTTCCCACGAGTAGAGCGAGGTAGCTGGTACTGACAATTGATTCCACATGTTATTCCCCTTTGTAATAGCTTCATACGTACTCTTGAACATGTCTGGCAATACACTTGATTGAACAACCTAAGGAGAGATCTCATTTTCAGTTTACTCTTTTCTTCATCAATTGTAGGTGCACAAAGATAACTAACTAGATACCTCAGCAATTTCTTCAGTCGATGGCCAAATATCCCTGAAGTAGACATTCTTACCATCCTTCCCCACTCCAATTGGTTCTTTCTCAAAGTCTATATCAACCTGCAAATCATTTATAGTTTTCAGTCAGTGTCTCAGCAACATGGGCTGATGATTGCATATAATATACCAGTATGGTTTTTCGTGATCTTCTTAGATCTACAATGAAATCATGTGGGCAAACAATCATTCTAGAATCTGGAGTCTACCTTTCGAAATCCTTTTTTTAACAGATTTGTACTGAAACTCAGCGGCTTGGGCCAAGCTATGTCGGAATAAACTATCGATGGTCCAACTTATGAAAGATGCTCATGACAGGGACAGTAGCCGAGATTGATACAACACGCCAAAAGAGGGTTCTAATGAGTGAATACCAAAATTGTTCACCTTCAAGGCTTTCGCTATTCCCATTTGGTACCAAACTGTTACTTAAGTAGTTGCACTTAACACGAGTTTCCAATGATACCTCAACTATTTTACATTTCCATCACTCTGCCAGCTTTTCTCAAAAGAGGGTTCTAAAGAGTAAATACCAAAATTGTTCACCTTCAAGGCTTTCGCTATTCCATTTGGTACCAAACTGTTACTTAAGTAGTTGCACTTAACACGAGTTTCCAATGATACCTCAACTATTTTACATTTCCATCACTCTGCCAGCTTTTCTCAAAAGAGGGTTCTAAAGAGTAAATACCAAAATTGTTCACCTTCAAGGCTTTCGCTATTCCATTTGGTACCAAACTGTTACTTAAGTAGTTGCACTTAACACGAGTTTCCAATGATACCTCAACTATTTTACATTTCCATCACTCTGCCAGCTTTTCTCAAAAGAGGGTTCTAAAGAGTAAATACCAAAATTGTTCACCTTCAAGGCTTTCGCTATTCCATTTGGTACCAAACTGTTACTTAAGTAGTTGCACTTAACACGAGTTTCCAATGATACCTCAACTATTTTACATTTCCATCACTCTGCCAGCTTTTCTCAAAAGAGGGTTCTAAAGAGTAAATACCAAAATTGTTCACCTTCAAGGCTTTCGCTATTCCATTTGGTACCAAACTGTTACTTAAGTAGTTGCACTTAACACGAGTTTCCAATGATACCTCAACTATTTTACATTTCCATCACTCTGCCAGCTTTTC
>JAJONR010009964.1:0-30308 GCA_029582245.1 Solanum etuberosum
AAAAAAAAAGAAAGAATACTCTTAAATAAAGATACGAAATAATTTCAGCATATGATATCGAGGTTTGACAAATAGAATTATAGAACTTCAGACAAATTCCTAAAGTTTTCGAGTTTTAATCGAGGAGTATAATGGAACAAATGATATCTCTATATTAATTAGTGACTAAAGTTTAATTAGTTTACAAAATAATGGTTAAAATTTGATTATTAGAAGTTTAAAAAGTGAGTATTTGCATATTTCACCCCAATAAAATACATGAAAATTCGAAAGAGACCCTCAAATTTTTTGAACACACACATGTCAACTCTTTTCTTCTCCAGCAGTCGTAGGCCTCTCTCTGTTGCTCTCAGAAGATTCAGTCTCTGCAGATTTTCTTCCATTGTTACTTGTAAAGTTCCCATTTTTACTCCTTCTCTCCTTTGAAAAACTCAAAATTTTAAGTATTCATTCTCTTATGGTTTTGTTTTTTTTGTGCAGATGCTACAGAGGAAGAAAAATCAAGATTCATTCACCCCTCTTCAGTTGTTCATCCAAATGCCATTTTGGGTGAGGTAAAGATTCAATCTTTATTCTGTTTATGCTTTTTTGTTGATGAAAATCTAAAGTCTTTACCATTTATAGATGTTTGCTGTAGTAGTAAGTTTAATTTTGCTTCATTTGTCACATTCAATCACTTTCAAATTGGGGATAGGGGAAGGGGATATGGGGGGGGTGTAAGAAGTTGGGAATACCCTCACCAACAAGTTGAAAGTTGAGGTAGCCAACCAACTGAGCTACTAAGATTCCCTGGTATATTTCAATCATGAACTAGTTGGGATCGGTTATGCTGAGAATTGTCTTTGTTTGACTCAATGCTGACTGTCATAATAACTGCTCTTTTGATGCAACTAATGAAAAACCAAGATTCATTAACACCTCTTAAGTTGTTCATCGAAATGCCATTGGGTGATGTAAAGATACAATCTTTAGGAAGTTTAATTTTGCTTCTTTAGTCATATAATCATGTATACTTCAATACCGAACTAATTGGGATCGGTTATATTGAGAATTATCTTAGTTTGACTCTATGCCGACTAGGGGTGGGTCTTGAAGAATGAAAAAATCCCACATCGGTGGTTAATGAGATGTGTGGTGTCCTTATATGGACTTGGGAAATCCTCCCCGTTAGCTAGCTTTTGGGGTTGACTTAGGCCCAAGATGCATTGCTTAACGGTGGGCATAGTTTGGGCTATCTGAAATCCAAACTTTTTGGATATTTGGTTTGGATTATGGATTGGACTTAGGATTTTATTTTTAAAATCCATTGATGCTACTGATGAAAAACCACGATTCGTTCACCCGTCTTAAGTTGTTCATCCAAGTGCCATTTTGGGTGATGTAAAGATTCAATCTTTCCTCTGTTCATGCCTTTTTTTCTTGAATTTCTCAAGTCTTTACCAGTTATATATGTTTGTTCTAGTAGCAAGTTTGATTTTTCTTTATAAGTCATATAATCATGTATACTTCAATCCCAAACTAATCGAGATCGGTTATATTGAGAATTGTCTTAGTTTGACTCTATGCTGACTGTCATAACAACAGCCCTTTTACTTTATTCGGATTGGGACCTGCTATATTTTGCACATGGGTGTAGCTGTTCTTTTCTTCATTAGCGTAGTTTGGAATATTATGGCACTTGATTAGGATTGGAACCTGTGGTTATATCTTTTAGGGTTGTCCTGTCAAGCTATGTTGCTCGGACTCTCCAAAAATGTTGCAGCATCCATGTCAGATCCTTCAAATGCACTACTTTTGAAGGATCCGACATGCACTTGCTGACTGTTTTGAAGAGTCCGAGCAATATAGCTGTCAAGTCGAGTAGGGAAAGTAAGGAAAATGCTTCAAACTTTTAGTTGCATAGGAATATGTCATGGTCAAGACTTTTATTAATGGGATTCAGCATGAAGAAGCCAAATGGATTCAACATCTATGATATATGGATTAAAAATGATTTTGACATTGAACAATTACTTGTGACCATTCTCAAAAAAGTAACAAATTAACTTTTTATATAGAATGTAGTTTTTCGACGACCCCCCTTGTGCCCCCTAGCTCCACCATTAATTATCAACATTTAGTTTTTTGCTCTAGTGATTTTAATCTTTATAACTTCTTAATTACAAGCTTAGTTAGTGAAGATTTGAGATTAGAAATGGTTAACGCTGGATCCTTCCTGCAACAACCTTTATATTCGGCACTCTTAATTTAGAATAGGTGTTGTTCTTCTCTCTACACTTATATATATTGGAGGAATTTCTTGTGACTTCTTCTCTTGGAATTAGCGGACTTAGCTAAGAATAGAATGAAGTGGAGGCAAAAGATCCATTAGGTAATTGCACTACGGTATAAGGTATAGCCTAGTGGTTAGTGAAAACTATTGGAGACCATAGTTCAAGTCCCAACAAAGACAAAAGAAAAATACTCCTTATGTTCCTATTTATGTGACATAGTTTGAATTGACATGGATTTTAAGAAAGAAATGAAGAATTTTGAAGCATGTGGTCTGAAACACGTAATAGCATCTGTGTGGTTATAAAACTTTTGAAACTTGTTTGTGTGATTATAAAAGCTTCTCGTTAAAACGTGAAGTTTCCAAATTTATT
This sequence comes from Solanum etuberosum, assembly GCA_029582245.1. Lineage (NCBI taxonomy): Eukaryota > Viridiplantae > Streptophyta > Magnoliopsida > Solanales > Solanaceae > Solanum > Solanum etuberosum. The sequence goes on from JAJONR010009964.1 coordinate 2,646, forward strand.
TGTGTGTCATTCTTTTTGGAATGGACTAAAAAGTAAGCGTGTCACATAAATTGGAATTGAGGGAGTAAGTGATTTCTTTCCATCTGCTTGAGCCTTGGTGGCAAGAGTTGGCGGTAGTAGGTACTCAGTGAAATAATTGAGGTGCGGACAAACTTGGCCTTACACTATTATAATTAAAAAGAAGAGATCCATATAGGTAATCCTGACTAGTTGGGATTTAGGTGCAGTTATTATTATACTTATATTAGGTACAATGTTTGCAGTGAGTCCTTTTATTCTAGTCAAATTTGTATCTTGGTGTAGAGATACTATGGCATTTACATAACTATAGTTTAAGAGAACCTCTGATTTTCCGTACAACACAAAATATTTATTGTTTGGGCTGAAATAAATATAGTGAAATGAATGCAGAGGATTCATATAGTCAATTCCGTCTAGGTGGGATTGACATATGTTTTGTTGGTTGATTGATTGATCTATTTGGATGTCACGTTTCTTCCTTTGACTCATTGTAGCTGGTTTATTGGAGATGTTCAGGTTTATATGTTAAGGCCTTAGGTGAATTAGTATTTTGCAGATAGTTAAATCCTAAAGGAGCTTTTTCTGCATGTAGGGTGTTTCAATTGGTCCCTTCTGTACCATTGGGCCTTTCGCGAAGTTAGGGAGGGCTTGTCAACTGTACCCAGGAAGCCACATCTTTGGAAATACTGAACTAGGGGACAATTGCATCCTGATGACGTGAGTTAAATTTTCTTATTGTACTTGAGTTTTACTTCCTTTCTGTTCTCTCCAGTACCGTTTAGGGTGCATATTTTAAGCAGTGGTGCTGTAATTGGAGATGATCTTCCTGGTCATACAGTCGTCGGGAGAAACAATGTTTTTGGGCATCATGCTGTAATTGGTATCAAGTGCCAGGACATGAAATATAAGGTCAGTACCCTTATGTTAAACTCATTCCCAAAAAAAATTAAAAAGAAATTTAAAAACATCATGATAGTGTTGACAGATAAACTTATTCAATACTGTTTTATTACAACATATAGATTTAAATGTGTACTGCCGTCGAATGGAGTTGTCTCCATCAAGTACGATGATCAGTCTCTTCATCATGATCACTCTTCCCCACACCCTCACATTTAAGTAGGTGGTGCTTATTTGAAAATGCAAATAACCGTTTTCTTGTTTGTAATTTGACTATTTCAGTTTGGGAATGAGTGCTTTCTCGAGATTGGTGACAATAATGAAATCAGGGAACATGTATCCATCCATCGGTCTTCAAATCCAAGTGATAAAACCGTATGAAACTAGCTTGCTAATTTTTCTGTAGTGCATAAAGTCATATATTTCAGTACATAGTTATCTTTAACGAGCTTACATAAACAGGTCATTGGTGATAGCAATCTTATTATGGGCTCTTGCCATATAGCTCATGACTGCAAAGTGGGCAACAACAATATTTTGGCGAACAGTACACTTCTTGCAGGTCATGTTGTGGTGGAGGTGATTGACTATTCCTCTTTAGTCATTTTTGTGAAGCATGACCTATTCTGGAAAAATCAAATCGAACTGATAGATGATGGTTTAAATTCTTCTCATACAGGACTATGCTCACACTGCTGGAGGTATTGTAGTTCATCAATTTTGCCGTATTGGTTCGTATTCTTTCATTGGTGGTGGTTCAGTGGTGAGATTCTTTCCTAATTCAAATTAGTTGTTGTCTTTTAGTTTTTCGAAAGACTCAGCCTCCCTCTCATGATAAACTAAGATATCAACAGTTTCATATTTTGGTGTTCTTCCTGATGTAAACATAATTTAAGTTAGCAAAGCATCCATAACTGCTAGACGCTTAAAGTTCTTTGTAATTTGCATCTCATGAAAGCTTAGCTTCGAACTGCTTACGTTAAGTTGAATATCATCAAATTATTTCATCTGCATTTCTAAGATTAGAAGCACATATATTCTTGTACTGCAGTGCGCTAACTGTGATATTTGAGATCACATATGTGTTTCCTTTTTGGGATCTCAATCTATTTGTTCTCCAGGTTTCTCAAGATGTTCCAAAGTACATAATTGTCTCAGGGGAAAGAGCTGAGCTTCGTGGGTTGAATCTTGAAGGCTTAAGACGTCGTGGATTCTCTGCTATGGAGGTTTGTTTCATTTTAATAACTATTACCCTATGTTTCTAGCAAATAGATGTAGGAAGTTCAATTTTGATAAGCTAATTGGTCTGTGTCTCAGTGACTAAAAGCCCATATCGTGTTTTTTTCACGTGTTATTCCTCTGTTGTAACATTTGCTATGACTTGTTTTTTCTACTTTCTACTTGGTAGTGTTTTAATCAATAAGAAAAAAATATTTATGTTCCGTGCTGTTCATTCTGGAGAAAAGACATGCTGCTGCATATATTGGACATATACTAAGTAATAATACTCCCAATGAGAAAGAAATTCTATATAGACCCTAAAGAATGCCATGAGACATTGCATAATCTGGTAAACTGAAACATGTGGTGTGGATTAGGTGTAAGTCACAAGTTCGAACCATGTCGCGGACAAAACATGGTATTTATGTTAGGAGGAAGGTAGGGGGCGGGCGTGGGCCATACTTCCCAGAGTTCTGAACCTGTGCGCCAACTGGAGTTGAGCGAGAAGCCTACAAGGGGTTGCTCTGATATCAAAAAAGAAAATTGTAGATACCTGCAAGGGTGGCCGAGTTGGTTGAGCAGGGATTTCCCAAATGGGGGTTTCAGCTTCAAAACCCTGCATGCTTTCTCAGTCGAGCTAATCGTACGAGTCTTGCCTAGTGTGGTTTACCTCTCCTGTGTGGTTTATGCACTATTACACTCGAGCGGGATTTACCCTGTGCACACCCGAAGGATAAAGGCTGCGGGTTCCGTTGTCATAAAAAAAAAAAATTGTAGACCTTTTTTCCTTTTTCCATTACAAGCTATTAAAAGATTGATGTGCTATCAGTTTCAATATATTAAATTGCTATAATTTTGTCCATAAATTTTATATCACTGATTTTAGTTTTAATATTTTCTTGCAAGTATCCAGATTAAGAGCCTGAGAGCAGCTTATAGAAAGATATTTATGCCCACTGATACGAGCTCTGGGAATATTGAAGATCGACTATCTCAAGTGGTATTGAGTTGCTTTGAACTTTTCGATTAGTAATAGCTCTCTTCTAAAATGATGTAAAAGGACACCGTATTTTCAGGAGCAGCACGAAGACCTGGGTCTATTTCCAGCTGTCAGTTCCATGGTTCAGTCAATACGTGATTCTTTTGCTGAAAATCGCCGTGGAATTTGCAAATTTAGAAGCTGGAGTGGGTCTTAGCATCTCTTCTTCGTAAGTCTTCTCTTTGTTTTATTTTCCATATGCCGTCCTACAAGTATACCTTGAGCAAGTCTTCTCTATTAGAATTAAGACCACTATTCATATGTTGACTGCAAAATGGTAATTCATTTTACTGAATACTTGGTTCATACTACTCACCGAAGGTCTATCAGAAACAAGTCAAACAACCTCTCTACCCACAGTAGGGGAAAGGTCTGCGTACATCTTACCCTCCCCAGTTCCCACTTGTGGGATTACACACTGGCAATGTTGTTGTATTATCTAAACTCATTGGATACGTTGCGAAAATTCATTACTATTTTTGCAGTTAAGAATACTGAGTTTCACCTCCATCATGGTCTTCTGATCTCATACCCTGACAAAGTGAAAACAAGTCACGATATCCTGCCCGTCTTATGAAAGTCTTAGTAGAGTGAATGTCGCTGCACTAGGACCGTTCATATTCATGCTTTAAGCTCGTTATGGAGGAGTAACGAACTGAGAAGAAGTTCCAGATTGAATGGACTATAATGAAGTTCATCATATCATAGTTTGTATATCTCAACACTGCATTTTTTCCAGAATCTCGTGGTTGATGGTAGTAGTTAGTTGACCTATTCTTCCTCTCCGCGAACAACTGTAGTGTCCCTTGCTCTATGTCGTGGTGATATCGACAGCAGAAGCTGTTAATTGATTCGCGCAGCCATATCGCTTGTCTATCGCCTTGTAATTATATGTAGAGAGAGCAACATTTGCAACAAATTCCTTTCTCAGTTACTCTGTACCTGTAATTCTTCACTAAGGTAAAGAGTTAGATTCTTGTGATGAATATACTCCTCCTCCTTCCGTTTCAATTTGTTTATCTAGTTTTGACTTGACACAGAGTTCAATTGAATCTCATGATCTTGAACTAATAGATACGTAGAATGTATCAGAATGTACTTAAATCTTATGGTCTTGAATATGTCACGTGGAAAGTTAGAATACCGGACAAAAATAGCAAATAAAGCAAATAAATTAAAACGGAGAGAGTATGATATTGTATCCCCAACTTGTGATGTGCTAAAGAATAACTTATTAGTTGAGAAAAATCATAGAATAACCTGAGTTACTCCTCATTCTTACGTTTCAATTTGTTTATCTAGTTTTGACTTGACACAGAATTCAAGAAAGTAAAGAAGATTCTTGAATCTCATGATCTTGAACTAATAGATACGTAGAATGTATCAGAATGCCATTTAATCTTATGGTTTTGAATATGTCACGTGGAAAGTTAGAATAACGGACAAAAATAGCAAATAAGAAATTTAAATCGAACTTTGTACTATGACAAGATATAGGCAGAGAGATATTTTTGTTTATTTTGTTCTTGAAAATCAAGATTCTTCAAGGGACAACAATGCCACATCATATGGGGGGGTGGGGGGGTTCAAGTACAATAATGATAAATTTTGTTTATTCACTAGTGTTGGTTTTTGTTTTGGAATCTCGATTAATTTATGTTTACATAGCGTAAAAGTTGAAAACACGTGGTTTTTACCTATCCCTCTCTTCCTCCATTTTTAGGATTCAGACTCGAGATTTCTGGTAGACAGATACTTTTCTATATGAATAGAGACAATTTCCTTTTAAGAAACTAAGATTTTTTTGTCAGATTTTATTAAGAAAGATATTGTATCTTTTGTTGGAGTTCTCATCCCATTTGCAACAAAGTACTAGTACTACCAAAGAAATAACAATATCCCACAAGTATAATCCAATCTACAAAAAGAGCCAATTGTATGGGAAATCCTTCGAAAAGTTAGGTAAGGATATAATTTTTCTTTTAGAAAGGTCACCTGCCTGTGAAATAAATTATTGTACTTATATTCTAATCAATTGGGAGAGTATTTAATAAATTCCTTTTCAGGTGTGATTCATAAGTATTTTGAGTTTTTTATAAACCTTTAGAATAACTTATTAGTTGAGAAAAATCATAGGCTATTTTTTTTAAAAAAATAATTCAGAAATAGTAAGCGATTCTATAAATTCAAATTTGCTATTATGAGAAATATTAAATAAGTTGGAAAATATCTTATATCTTGGTTGACATGTTAAGTTGTTTTCTTCCATGTGAAAAGAAATAGATTTGAGTCGTGTAACAGCTATAAAGAAATGTACAAGAACAAACTCATTATTCATCGAGTTTTGAACTGTACATCATACTAAATCATAATAAAAAGAATATTACATGACTGAATTTATTAATTGACTCTTTATACACACATTCCAATTTCCAAGTCTTTGCTAGAAACTAATTTCATGAATTTTGTACATATATTGGACTTATTACCACCCACCCCAAAATATAAAAAAATAAAAAACAGGAAAAGAGGTCTTTATTTATGCAATGTTCAAAAAGCCATTGATAGATCAACATCAAAAAAATTCCAAATATTTACGACAAGATAACCTTATTGACCATTTCTTTTTTCAATAATAATAGGGGGTTTAGTGCATACAACTATTGTAGATTATAACTAGTAGCAGAGCCAGAAATTTACTTATATCTAGTAGCAAAGCCAGAAATTTTAGTAAAGAGATTAATTCATTTTAAATCCATACTCAATATGATGAAGTTTTAGAGTAATATAAAGATATTTTTGTATGCCGTGAAAGCAACTACTAATATTTATACTAGTAAGTTAAACGACATACATCAACATTTCTTTGGGTGTAATCTTTCTTTGAACTCTGAATGAACGTGAAATGATTTGTGTACAATTCTGAGTGCACACAAAATGCTTTGTGAATAATTTCCGAGTGAACGCGAAATGCTTTGTGTATAATAATTCTATGAGAGACCTTTGATCATTATTTGCCTACAATAATTCCACCTTCTTTTAATTTTGTCGTATGTAGAATCACAAAAAAGTTGTTGCTTTCTACTCTAAAAACCCCAACTTGGATAATATATCCAACCAACCAAAAACATTAATGTTCATCCAATCATCTTTTCTTGGCTATTTTCATAGAACCCTACCTTGTACTATACAACACATCATCATCATATAATTTTATTATTTTTTTTAAAAAAAAACTAAATAGTTCTTGATATATACATAACCCTCTTCTCTTCCTCCCATTTCAACAACTAAAAAATTAAAAAAATTGTGAAACTAACCCTTTTTTTTGTGTATGTGAAAATGGGGAGAAAGTGTTCACATTGTGGCTATATTGGTCATAATTCAAGAACTTGTAGCACTTTGAAATGTGCTATTAGTGGTAGTAATTTTATTGGTGGATTAAGGCTTTTTGGAGTGCAACTTGATATTTCTAATTCTTGTTTTTCTAGTCATAATAATAATTTGAAGAAAAGCTTGAGTTTGGATTGTTTGTCTTTAACAAATAGCCACTTATTATCATCATCTTCTTCTCCATCTCTTAATGAAAGTTGTGAAAAAAGTAGTACTACTTCTATTGATAATAATGGTTATCTCTCTGATGGTACTCTTGTAGGTTGTGTTGGTGAAAGGAAAAAAGGTATGTAATTTAATTCATATATACTTAATGTACAATAATAATGGTTTATATTTGCAAATTTGGTTCACTATATGGTCTAATCCAAAATGTTTGGCTTTTTATTTTTGTGTATGTGTGTGGGGGTGGGGGTGGGTGGTAAATCATCTTCTTGACTCATGGTTCTTCTTATTTGCATGTTGTCATCACTAGAACACACATTTTTTCTGTATCGTGAGAATTCATCATAAATTGACTAGTTAGCTTTTATGTTGGTTGTCAGCCAACTACGACCCCCACCACCACCCCTACCCCTACCACCACCAACGACCTAGCCTGAAAACGACAATATGAACTACTTAAAAAAATGAATTAGTGATAGATTATGTAGCTAAACATAAAAATTCATTGCTAGTCCTATTTACCAACAAATTATCAATAAGTTATGTTAGCTATTAACTATAATTATAGCTAATTTCATTGTTTTTTTTGTGTGTGTAATGAACATTTTGACATTTAACTAAGATGAGCTTAAATGAGATATATATTAGACAATGAAAATTCATATAACCGACATAACTTAAGTGGAATTGAGTTGTAGTTGGTGGAGTACATAAACATGTAGAATCTTTCTTATGAGCACTTGTACACAACTTCAACTATATTGTCCTAATTGTAACTTATATATGAAGGGGTTATACCATTGTCAAGGTTAATATATCTAATAGAAATATTCTATTAATTTATATTAACAATATGACGGGTTCGAATCATAAAAGCAACCATTAATACTTATAGCAAGGCAGACTGTTTATATCATACTTCTAATAGTGCAACCCTTCCCCAAACTCTGCGTAAACGTAAAATGCGATTTTTGATATATATATATATGTTTATATTGGATGAACAGGAGTTCCATGGACAGAAGAGGAACATAGAAGATTCTTAAATGGACTTGAAAAGTTAGGTAAAGGAGATTGGAGAGGAATTTCAAGAAATTTTGTGATAACAAGGACTCCAACTCAAGTTGCAAGTCATGCTCAAAAATATTTTCTAAGACAATCAAGTTTCAACAAAAAGAAAAGACGTTCAAGTCTCTTTGATATGGTAAATATATTATTTTTGGATTATTGACGCACCTAAAATTAGATATGAACTTCGTTGCTAATCTGTTAGTTTCAATACTAATAGAATTATTTGATAATTCGTAGCTAAATAGAATGAAGAATGAATTTTACTATTTAGCTATAGAATCTATCTGTAGTTAACTATTGCTTTTTAGTAGTGAATTTGCTTAAGTTGAAATTTTGAGGTATTATATCCATAGGAAGTAAGCAATTTAGTTCGGATCTTTCAAAAATATTTTCATACACTAATGGTGAAGCTAACTTTGTCCTAAGGGGTGTCTTCAACTAGAAAAATTACATTGCGTAAATAGGAAAAAAAATTAAATGCATATCTACTTTCGTGTGTTTACTGTTTTATATTTTAACTCTTTTTAGTGAAAATTTTGACTTTACTACTATCACACACATGTAGCACTACTAAAACAAGTGAATTTTCGACGACTCATCGAGCAACACATGTTCTTTTAGTAGCGTCTGATCCTTGAATATGAATGCATTTAGAGGATCGAACAAGGGTATGTCTTGATTTTTGAAGGATCTGAGCAACATGATATTTAAGTTATACTCACGGACAAAGATAATTTTACATAATCAAAATAGTTTACCTATTTTAGTAGGTTAGTTACTATTAGTGCTCATAATATAAATTTACTTATGATTATCTTATAATTGACCTGATCGTATAAATATATTTTTTGACAAACAATTAATTACTAACTCTTTTTTTGTTGACATGATATAGGCAAGGAGCAACAACAAATATGAAGATTTTGATCATAATTGCCAAGAAGATTGTCAAGAAATTACAAGACCATCTCCATTAGACCTAAATTCATTTGGAGAAAAGTGTGAAAATTCTATTTGGAGTTATGGATCACAAAATTCTCATCACAATAAAGTTCCAAATAAGTCCATTTCTTCAAATGGAACTCTTGATTTGGAGCTAAGTCTTTCATCTCCAAGAAATAATATTGTGGATAAAAATAATTCATCATCCTCCAAAACTACTTTCATGAATATTGGACCAATTAGAGTTACCTAACTTGTACTAATTAATGTCCTTGTTTAGTTAAAAGTAACTTTTACTATTAGAGTTTTTAAGTGATTAATTAATTAGCACCATTGTATGTATTGTTTCTTCTTTTCTTTTTTTCCAAGGTAAAAAAAAATTACAATATTGTAAATCCATTTATAATGTATTACTGCATTCATGTCAGATCTTTTATAAATGCACTATTTTTGAAGGATTCAATACGCATCCCTCAATATTTTGAAGAATCCGAGCAACATAAATTAAAACAAAGTCCTTTATGAAGATTTCTTTCCTAATATTTCCTCTATCTCAAAATAAGTGTAGTCAGCTTTAATTAGAAAAATATATTATTCCAATAAATAAGTGCTGCTTTCGAAATTTAAGATAAAAATTAGTAATCGTTTCCAACTAAAGCCAGTAGATTTAGAATATTAAATGACTAATTATTTATTTATTTTTAAAAAGATATATATATATATGTTAAAACAGCTAGCATTTCATACTTTTCAAGTCTGCTATTATGTGATATCTCCAAGAAAGATATACTGGGATTTTTTGGGGTTAACTTTTACCTACAAAAAGGGTCCATCATCAATATTACTCCAAATTTAATAGGACAAGAGAACTAGAGAAACACCAAAAGAAAAAAAAAAAAAAAATTTTAAATAGTCACGATATTCTGATTAATGTATGTGCATCTCGATTAATTTTACGAAGTTTTTATTACCTTTCATGGTCGAATAATTCTACAACAACAACAATAAGATATTCAGTATAATTCACAAATAGAAATTGAAAAAAATAGAGTATAATCTATTGTTATTATTTTAGATAAATCTTTACTGTCGTCGAATAATTATGTCCACAAAAAATTGAAGAGTTGATAAAATGAAAACTACATTCTTGAAACGTGTTTAAATTGGAATCAATAAATAATTGTACCTTCATTCATATATATACACCTAAAAATAGAGACAAGTAATTTGACATTACTTGACATTAGTCAATGGACCACTATAATAACTTTAGAAATTTTTGGATCATGAATCATATTTGTCTCCTTTGAACTTAAGTATTTTAACTAGTTAGTGAAAATTTACATATGAACCATATTCAAAGACTTGTCGGTTGTTCAACCTAGCTATTTATAACTCGTAATTTGAGGCGTATTCAGAATTTAAAAGTTCTGAATATTATGAAGAAGTTGATCAATTAGATCAACTTTGAGCTTCAGTTCGGGTTGTCTTCGTGAGTTGTATGACAAATAGATTGAACTATAGAGTTTCGGATAAAATTTGTGTTCGCTCTCTCTCTATACACACTTATTTCCCTTGCTTCTTTGAAAATTATATAAATCTGTGGTAGAGTCAAGATTTTTACTTAAAAATCAAATTATGAAAACATAAATACATGAAGAAGACGTTAGAAAGATTCAACATCTACTATTAATACATTAAAACATAATTTTAACCTTAATATATTTTAGGTATAATTTGAACCTCTTTGCGTCTACCTAGCTCTGATCCACCCATGAGCATAATATATATATATTGTTTTTGTTGATCTGTTCAAATTTTATATAGCACATGTTGATCAAACATATAGTTGGAGAAAGAAAGAAAGAACGATAGATTTTTAAAAGTTAATGTCTAAAACAAGTCTTAAATATTAATGTGACTATAAATCATCTCATTATAAATAGAATGCGAATTTAAATTGTTTTCAATTAAAAGATGATAATTTTTTTAAGGACAGACTAAAAAGAAAATTGTAAAGAAATCTTCATCCATTGAGAGACGGATATAACATGTTTTCAATGAGTTCAATTAAACGTCCCAGTAATTTCAACACAAAATATACGTATATATACGCAATCTTACTCCTACTTTATGAAGACAGAAATTGGTGTATGTGTGTATGCGCACGCGTGGGGGAATTAAAAATCACTAAAATCTATTAATTTCTAAGGGATGTTCGATGTGAAGACATTTTTTTAGTTTTCTAATATTCAATTGATCAAAATTTTAGAAAGAGTTAAGGGTCAAAATCACGTTTAAATCATCCCACTTGATTGAGTTTCATACTAAACTATTGAGAGTGAGTTGTTCTACCTAAACTATCACGCAATAGTTAGTGAAACACACCTCAACTATTTTTTGATAATGTGTGTACACTCTTTCTTTTGTTTGAAAATTATGTCATGTGACACTCAACGTGGAAATAATTCAATTGTGGCAAATCTAAGTAAATTATTATTAGATTAAAAGTTAAGGTTAAAAATATTATTATATAAATTAATTTATTCCAATCGTGACATCCATCATCTTCTTCTCCACCTTCTTAGCCATGGTCTCATCTTTGTCGTGGCATCAATATCTCCAACTTGAAAGGGTAGAGTTTAGGGTTTTAAAGAAGTCAATTAAAAGTATATTTTAAAAAATAAATAAAGAATCATTATATATGTTATATGGATGAAGATATTATGAACAAACACGTCCAGAAACATTTTTAGACAAATATTTAATCTAGTCAACGTCTAGATGTGTTTTGCTGACTATTCGGTGATAGTAGAAATAGAAAACTTATACTCTTAATAATTTAAGTATGAAACTCAATAAAATGAAACAAAATTAGATGTATTTTTGATCCTTTCAACTCCTTTAGAAAATATTATCAACTAGTACCTAACATTCTCAATACACAAATAACACACTTATCTTTATATTTTTGGCATTTTCTTGGTGGGGTGAGGGTATCTTTTAGAATTTGCTATAAAATCTTGTGTCAACTTAAATACTTACCTGGCAATTGTCAGCTGGTCCTACATTTACTTTATAGAGATAGTGACTTTAGAGAAAAATAAATACAAGGATTATTGGGATAAATATTAGTACTAATTTATATAATATTGTTTGATTGAATATAAATTTTACTAATAAAAAAACATTTTTCATAACCAAAATATTTGATAAGTTTATGTACACTTTAACTATTTCAAAGATACCTAGACCCCCCACCCACCCACCCACCCACTAGCTAACACAGGCATCGAGTGATCTTTCTTTTTTAATGAAAAAGACCGGGTTTCTAAGCTCGATGTGGGCGGACTTTCCCTCAGGAATGTTTATCATGGAGGCCAGTGTCTGTCCTTAGAGGAGCAAAGGACAGTAGACGAATTAGTCCGCCTTCTTGAAGCATGGGAGCTTCTTAAGATGTGCATGAACAAACAGGTGGCTGGTATACCACAATAATCAAACTTCCTTCCTTCTCTATTCTCTAACTTCTACTTGGGGTCACTCCTCGGAAAGATTCTTCATTCGAGTTCCTTTGACTACTCCTGAGATATAGTGGAAAGATTTCTTTTTCCTTTGTCCTTTTTGTTTTGTCATTTTCTTTTCTCTATGATCCCAATTATTATATAATAGAAACTAAGGCATCGAGTGATTTTATCCGCTCAATCAAATTAAAAGAAATACCCTCTTTTTTTTTTGTTAGGATTTGAATGTGATAAACTCATAATTTAAGACTTTTGAAACTTGTCATCTAAAACAAGTCTTAACTATGACTAAAAATTATGTCATTACTGTTAAAATAAGAAGTTTACAGTTAAATTATTTCTAAATAGAGAAGTATAACATTGTTTTCAAAATTATTATAAACAAAAAGAATACTATATAAACTGAGATAGAAGGAATATATATTACTAGCAATGAGTTGTCAAGAAATACACAGTGCTCATTGGTCCTTCTGGTCACCCTTTATTAATGTACTCCAAATCAACAACTCCAATGTGGCTTCTTTTTTTTTTGGGTAAGTGGAGTTGTGGATGATGAAATGTACACAGACTTTACTCTTGTCTAAACCCTCGACTTGTACTCTGAATCAAGTCAAATAGATTGAAACAGAGGGAGTATCTAATTTCTTCTTTTAGTTTGGTCAATTAGTGTTCAAATATCCAATAACCCATATGTATAGTAACTTCATTTTCAAACTTGGAATTTCCTCTTGTTGTATAATGTATAATTGATAATTCCTGGTAATAGTAATATATACATGTGTTGATATTCCAAGACAAAGCAAATTATTTTCCACTGGTTTTTCTTCTATCTTCATTGAGACAATTGTAAGCATCCTTTTTGTCACTTGTGATTTTGGACCATTAATAGAGCAGGACCATAGAGGAAACTAGAAACTTTCTATAGAGCCCACATACCCTACCCCCACTCCTACCCCTACCCACCCCACCTCACATCCTAACATTAAAGGCATAGGGTTATCAATTGGTTTTTTTAATTTTTGTGGTGTCCGAGCCAATTTTCGTGCCTCGACTAAATCCACGAAATACATGTCACCTCACATCAACGACAGGTACCAGGTACCAAGTATCTTTTTGGTCTTTGGGACATGTGGATTGTGTTAAGAAATAAACTCATACATTATCAAGTTTTCTTTAAGCTATTTTCTTTATGACAGTGGTTTTTGAGTAGTACATCAGGTAAAAAGGAAGAAATCACACGTGTCTTTTTGCCTTCATTGAAACTTAAACCTAAATATCTCATGATTCTCTTCCAACTTCATTGAGTCACATCCTTGAGCGCACAACTTATCTTTTGAACGTCATTCTTTAGCTCTAGAGAGTCTTACATGTTTCAGGCTTTGTATAGCGAGTTATTTCATTTGAACCTATTACCTCCAATCGGTGGCGAATTTAGAGGCAAAAAATAGGGCACCGGAACCCGTGGTCTTTTCATAAAATTAGATATTTTATGTATATATTTTCTAAAATTTTTATAATATTATATTTTGACACCCGTACTATAAGAAGTCTAACCGGTCCACATGGTTAAATGTTGAGCTTTTGACCTTGAGGAATAAGGATCAATTTCCACTTAATACATTTTTTTTTTGGTGCACTCATGATCGGATCAATTCTCACTGAATACATTTTCCTTGTGCACCCATGTTCGAAAAATCCTAAATTCGCCTCTGCCTCCAATGAGTACAATTATCAGATAACTTTGTCTAAGCATAGGTACAAATAAACCTGCTTATTAAGACTTAGACAGATGAGAAGAATTCACTCAACGTCTTTTGCTCTACCAAAAATTAAACCCTAATTTTCACCCAATTCATTGATAGTTACATAAGTCCAAAAAATAACAGATAATACACATACTATACACACAGCATGAGAACACTACTTGGGTCCCCTCTTGCAAAAACCATACACAGTTTGTTTGGACCACTGCTTTTAGCTTAGACATGTCAATTCCTCATTTGGAAACCATTGTTGGCAGTGTAGGTTGTATCAATATTATTATGCCGTCTTATATATGAAAAAAACATATGGATGAAAAAATGAACAAGCCAAACTAGACCACGTCTCAACATTTAATACCATGTACTTTCTCTCCGTTCCAGTTTATGTGACGGTTTTTCATTAGACATTGAGTTCTAGCATTAAAGAAGGCCCTTGTCACAGCTTTAAGCCCATGGTACGTATTGTCCACTTCCACTCATCAATATATCTTGTCTCTTAGACTATGTCATCATTGAGCCCAAATATGTGTGTACCATGTAGACTTATGCTATGGATTATAAAGTTCATAACTTTCCTCTCTTTCCGATGAGGAATTCATCTAAGATATCATACATTGTTACAACCTGTCAGTCCTTCTCATTGACCCATCCTCCGTCATGGGCCTCGCAACTTTTAACACATAAGGAGTAGTTAAATGTGATTTCTAGTTAATTATTTGCAAGTTTAAATAACAAGACAAACAAAACCTAGCCCACTTAAACATGACTTCACCAGGCCCAACAAATTTGCTTAATGGGCCTGTATCTTTCACTTCAAATTTCAAAATGGCCCAACTCCCAGCCAAGCTCCTTAAGCTGAGCCTTTCCCGACTGTCCCGGGAATCCACGGACTGAAGCCTTAAAGGACCAGGTCAGGTCTAATCCCACCCGACTCAATTGACACGTCTAGTTCAACACATGTCTAGTTCAATGCACCCTAGAGTTGCTTCATTAAAGTTGTTAGGAATTGTCCCACTGTGGTAAGGCCAAGGCCATTTCAATAATCTGCAACAATAATTGTGTAGAGAAAGTACTCTAATAAAGTACTATTTGTCCCTTGGACAAACCTATCAATCAACAACAACACCACACCCACAAGCGGGGTCTAGGGAGGGAAGGATGTACACAGATCTTACCCTCTATCTTTGCGGGATGGACAAAAACATTGGTGGAAAAATGAAATAAATTATCCTCCGTTTAGTGTGACTTCATGCTTTTGGTTTTTTTATGCATCAAACTTTATACATTCTGGGAAATCCAGCCGTGAAAATAAATTTCTTTTGATATTTTATACAAATACAAACATAAAACCAAAAATGAAAAATACCAATTAAAAATAAGAAGACAGGGAGAAATACAGGGAAGGACCAAAATAGGTATAGATAAAATTTGGAAACCTATATTATAATCTTTACAAGAGAGGATAGTTCAAATATAAATGCACAACAATTGTAGAAAAATGGTACCTTTCTTTTGTTACGTACCAGTTCCGGAATTGGTGGATAATGGGTCTGCCCTTCTACTCTTCTCTACTTAATAGACTTGGTTCCCTGACAAGAGTTGAATTCATGTGTACCTATCACACATCGCGCGTTGTAGTACTAACCTTTGCCGTTGAACCAAAGCCTAAGGTGATAGTTTTCCTTCTCCTATAGCTTATGTTGGATGTGCCTAATAACTATCTAACTGACTGCAGCTCAGAGATCGAACTTCCCCATAGGAGGAACGTCACCTCTCATTACTCTCCAAGGGCCACCATAAAACATTGGTTTCATTAGAGGCACTTCTTGCCCAGGGTGTTCTTCCCAGTATTTCTCCTATCATTACGGTAAAAAAACTCTTACATTAAAAGACAAGAATTTGGAATTGGCAGTAAACTTAAGGCTGGAAAAAAGAATATCATTCTTATTACACAAGGGGAATTCTTTATGTTGAGCAAATATATAATGTATAAATAACAAAAAGTCAAGAATAAGATCAGAGAGAGGAGCAAACAACAGAAGCAATGTGAGTAGCTAAAACAGATGTATTCATATAAACCTCTTATTTTGACTGCTTTGATCTTTTCAGACAGAAAGAACAAACAATGTACTTCTTCCAATTCATTGGATACATACGTCAAAAAATTAAGTAGCTATCTTGATTTTTACACTGTATTTATAGCTGTAGAAGAACCCATAGAGTTAATTAATAATCTAGTTTATGATTAGAAACTGTTAATAATACATTTGGGAATTATTAAGTAATCAAATAGGATTTTTATTATTGATACTCCTAAGCAAGCATCCTGGATTATTCAGAAGATTCTGAAGGCTAGCAAATACTTAATGAAGCTGTTTTTTTCAGAAAGGACTGCTTCCAGTAGGATGAAGCTTAATCTGAGAAAGGGGCACATAGATAATAGTCTTAGTTTTACTTTAAGGTTACAAAAAAGAAGGAAAAAGGTATTGTGTGTAATCAGCCAACGAGGGGTCAAGCAAGGAGGACAAAGGATCAGAAGGACCTTCAAACAGATGTCTTACCTGCAGTGGAATCTCTTTAGCATCAAGTAAATGAAACAAATGTTGCTTCAAAATCCGGTCCATGGAAAAAAACTCCGAGTAGGACGAGTTCCAGAGGTAGGAGACGGTCCAATGATGGAGAGAGAACAATGTGCTCACTCCTACTGCAGCATACTTTGGATAACAAACATGGGTTCACAGGCAGCTTTTTGAAAGGCTGTGGGGTGACAAAAAGGCGGCAAAGGGCTCGGAGAGCTAAGTCTTATGTGTCTCCTCTTTTCTTAGCTGCTGAATAATTTAATGGAGAGTATATTTCTGGAATAATTTGTTTTTTTTTATGACAAGGGAAACCCGCAGCCGCTACCCTTTGGGTGCGCACAGGGTAAAACCCCGCTCCTATGCAATAGCTCGCAAACCACATAGAAGAGGTAACCCGCACTAGGCAAGCCCGGTGCGACGAGCTCGACCCAAAAGGCAAACCCCTTGTTTTCGCTAGCAAGGGGTTTCGAACTTGAGACCTCCAACATGGAAGTCCCAAGCCCAAACCACTGGGCCACCCCGAAGGGTATTTCTGGAATAATATATTTATAGTACAGGAAGCTGATTGCTAGGTTTATTCCCTTTTTTTAGTACTGTTGGAGATGTTATGTACATATATTTAGCCAAGAATTCATACAGAATACTTCAATTAGTCCAATGGAAGTGTTCATATTCAAGTTACCAATGGCAGAGACAACCACCTTTTTTGTTCATGGTTGGTAACTTAATTAACATTAGTTTGGAATAAACAACTTTTTCTGTGTAAAAAAAAAAATGAAGCTGTTTTTCTGATGTCAAAGGTACAAGGTTTTCAACTAAGCACCTAAGGATTAGGGGAGATTTTCAGAAAGTTGAATGGACAAAGTCAATCTGCAACAACCTAGGATCGCCTAGATGGATCGTTATCCTTAGATTGGCTGCACATGGAAAGCTCTACACTAGAGATAACCTGTTTAAATGGGAAGTGACTATAAATTTCCATTATATGATCAAGACAATGAAAGTCGTTCACATTTGTTGTTTGCTTGTATGATATCTGCCCACATCTGGCAAAAGCTTCTCAAACGGCAAGGTATCAACAGGAACACAAGACACTGGGAAGATGAACTACAATGGTACCTTAGCTATGCAAACGAAAGAAGTTTAAGAGCTGAAGTACACAGACTGACTCTTGCAGCTGCAGTATATCATATTTGGAGGGTGAGGAACTTAAGAATGATGTGTGGAACTCTCATGCTTTGAAGTAACACTTCTCATGTAACTTTTTCTAAAGGTAATGTTACAGATAAAACATTACCAAAGAGGTAGGGAACTAGTTATATTGTAACCTGAATGGCCCCTTTACCATGTATAAAAACGAGAGGAGGCAAGGTCCATTTCCAATATACCCTGCACTTGAACTATCTATAATTGGGCATCCATAATCCTGCCTATACCCGTCCAACCAAGAAACAATCAGTGCTTTCAACTTTTAAAACTAACTTCACAAAGCAGTTTTCCCCACAAATATGTCAAAAGAAACGGCGAGCAGCAAGTTCTTAAGAAAGAATGTAAAGCCACTGTACCTTGTATAGTTGTTCAGTGATGGCTGCTCCAATAACCCCTGTATAAAATGCACATACGTAGATTGTAACAAGAGGAGTAAACGATTTTGGTCTCCTAAATGGTTCTACCATATCCCAGAGGAGAGTCTTTTCCCATTTTGTGTATACATAATCTGCATATTTCCTCCATAAATACGTTGTCATGTCCAAGAGATCCTTCAATTATCAGCTGAACTGCACAGAGGAAATATTTGGTTAATTGGAAGATGTAGCTATCAATATGCAGAAAACAGAAACAAGATTTATTAAGGGATAGACCTAGTATAATCCCACAAGTGGGGTATGGGGAGGGTGGTGTGTACACATCCTTACCCCTACCTCGAGAAAGTAGAGAGGTTGTTTCCGATAGACCCTCGGCTCAAGTAAAACATATCATTTCAAATAGTTGATATTACCATAATTTTGTGGCATAAAGGCAAACTTACAAATCAGTGCTAGAAAAACATAACAGGTAAATACTATGAACAAGGACTACTAAAGGAACGAATATTCGCTGGTGGAACACTTGCAACAGAACAGTAGAATAGTAATTTGGTAACATAAGGAGTTCTATCGAGAAAGACATAACAAAATATATCACTTGCTGTTTAGAAATCAAGAAAAGTGTTCCACAAGATTGTGTCCTCCCTACTGTCCAACGCACCTCATCTTCACCCCCTACCCTCATAGCCCCCATCCCCACCACCCCACACCCCTACCCCACTGTTTATCTAGATTATATATATAAAAGTGCATATAGGATAATATTTTTTGCATATATAACAAACAGTGTTACTTATTTTCTTGAAAACATTTTCCTTCCTACTGAACACACCTATAGTAATACAACTAGGAAAACATAATTTAATCAACAACAATAACATCTCTACCGTTTTCGATAGACCCTCAGCTCAAGGAAAAACATAATCCAAAATTGGTACTTTTAGCATTTCATAGTTTAGTTGGATTACTGAACAAGTTCACTAAATAATTGGATTGAACTGCTGCATATACACTAAATTTCACCATAACCAAATAAATTACAAATTTCAATCAACAAAACATCAATATAGTGCTGAAAAGAACAAAATTACATTACAAATCTATTCAAATCAATCAATTCACAGTAAAAACTAACAAAAAACATTCAAACCCATAGAAAGGAGAATACCTTAGAGGAGAAGAGACAGCCGCGACTCCGCCAGAGAGAACACTGTGAGGGATTCAGTGCAGAAATCAGATGAAAACGGGTCGAGTTTGGGATCCATTAGAATGAATTTGGGCTTCATCCAACTTCCATTCAAATGGCCCAATATTTTTTTCTTTTGGGCTTTCTTTCATTTTATAATGTAATTCAATTTCATTCACTACAATTATTCCTTCTTTATACAAAATAGGAAAAATTACTTAAATACACAACTTATTTTATTATATTCTCTAAAATTTTCTATCATTTGAAAAAATTACAAAATTCTACTTTACGTGATATATCACTTTATGCGATGTATCGGTCGGATATAGTTTACGCGATGTATCGGGACGTACGCAATGTATCGAAACGTTACTTTAGGCAATGTATCAGTCGGATACATCACTTAACGCGATGACTCGGTCGGATACATCACTTTACAAGATGTATCAGTTAGATACATCACTTTACGCGATGTATCGGGACGTTAAGTGGTGTATTTGAAACCGAGACGCGATTTATCAGGACGTTAAGGGATGTATCCGAAACCAGGACACGATGTACTGGGACGTTTTGGGATGTATCCGGATTCCACCAAATTTAAGAAATTTTTGTAATTAGAAAAAGAGTAGGGATAGAATATAATTAGCTCTTAACACTATGTGATTTGTGTAAAATCTACTATAAAATACTATACAATCAAATCTCGTTATTGTGGCATCCTTTATTTGAAAATTTTATAGATTCTATAGTCGGGTGTTGTTATATATGTATAGTATCATTTGACGTTTAGATTTCATTTAATTATTATAAATAAAAATTTCATAAAATAAATAAATTAGTTCAATAATTTTATGTACCAATAAAAAGGAATGTATTTGTTAATCGAAAATTTGAAAGAGTATAAATGAAAAAAAGACAAACACCACTAACTTTTCTTGGTGAAGTTATTACCATAACTAATGACATCATTTAAATATAATATTTTTCTTTTAGATTTCCAAACTTGAAATTTACCATGTGCATGCCATTAATGATTATTACTAATTTTTATTTTATTTTATACATATATTATGACTAGAGTAATTTTACAAAGAAAATACTACTATAATAAATATCATTGTTATTTTTAAAAAGTAAAATGTACAAATTTAAATAAACAATTATGAAAAAAATTCCAATCATTGTACTAAAATATATTATTATAACGAGGTTTGACAACAATCGAATTATAAATCATCTCTCCAGGTATAAAAGGAAAGAAACAAAAGACCACATGAAAGCCTCCAACTATTACTGCTAAAAAAGTTAACTAATGGCTTTTTATATATATCTTAGAATTTTTCGTAACGTTATAAAGTTTGTTTGGATTTTTAGCGATTTTATATTAAAAAAAATCACAAACAATTAATTCGATGTTGAAGCATATAATTGATGTTGAATCTGAATGATCTAGTACTGGATAAATAACTTTAACAACTAATCTTTTCGACAGTATGATTGATAATTGCATCTAAATATACTGCAAATGTCGTAGTAGGAACAAGGTCGATCAAATCATCTACGAAAACATACACTAGACAACGATCAATAATTCTATAAATATAATGAATTTAATTTTAAAATCGTCAAACGTCAAATTCATCAAATTTAAATTCTGAATCCGTCTATTAAAATAATAATAACAAGAAAAAGTAAGACGTGTGTGTTTGTAACATTTCGTTAACGTTTAAACTTTTTTGTGTTTTTATACTATGGTGTGAGTCGTAGGGGACCGTGGGATGAGGGTGAGTTGACAGTAGAAGAAAAGAAAATTAGATATTATATATTTCTTCGATTTATGTGATAATTTTTTACTTTAATATGTTTAAAAATAATAATTTGCTAAAATTAGACATCATTTTATTTTAACGAGAAACTTTTATAACATAATAATGATAACAAAATTCAGTGTAATCTCATATATGAGGTTTAGAAAGGATAAATTGTATGCATCCTTATTTTTTATGAGATAGAAAGGTTGTATCTTATTGACCATCTGCAACCTGTTTTTTTTATTCGGGCTTGAGATCGAAAATTTGAACGGGATCACACAAACGCAGTCAGGGTAAAATTCATTCTAGATATGAAAAAAAGCAGCATACACGCTACCCTACTCAGATCTCATTTTTGATATCACACTAGTTGTATTGTTAACATTGTTAAATTAAAATGGAAAATAATACTTTGCTTTTTCTTTTTGCTTTCTTTTACTCTCTCCATTTTAATTAGTTTGTCTGTTTTTGACATGACATGAAGTTTAAGAAAGTAAAGAATTTTTTTGAATTTTGTGTGGTTTTAAACTAAAGATATTTGAAATGTACCAAAATATCTTTTAATCTTGTGGTCTTAAACATATTACGTAAAAACTTGAAATTAAAGAGTTGCAAATAAATAATTTAACTTATTTATTAAATGAACAGACCCCGCCAAGAGAATTTTTGTGTTCTTTCGACCGCACTAAAAAAATGCATTATTATTTTCATAATAGTGTTGTAGTCAAAATGCAGATTGTGAGAGTTTTCAGGTTAGCGGGACTCCCTCTCTGAATCGTGCATTGAGATTATTTCATCCGTGGTGGGAAGGCCTCATAATGGGAATGAAGAGGGGAGTAAGCTTATCCCAACTTTGAGGAAAGAAAAGAAGCTCGACCGTGAAAAGGCAAGTCAAATTTCACTACATATGTATGGTACCCGACCCCACGCAATTTCAAATGTAAGTCTATATAGTCATCAGACCTCTATATAACAATCATTTTTAATAATATTTAACTATAACAGTCGCGTTTTCTTTGAAATCAATTTTCTTATTATGTTATATTATATATTATCTCTAAGAACATTTTGTTATAATAATAAAAAAGTAACCGAATAAATAACATTGTTATAGAGAGATTTGACCGTACATCGTAACTTTCTTACTGTAAAATGACTTCTGCAAACACCAAGAGCTACTGTTTATAAATGATAAAAAAAACATCAGAATTATGATTCATATATAGCCATTCATGCCAGCCATGTACAGTGTAAAGTATCACTTTATGTTTTTTGTTAAAAACCTAATTTGTTTTCTTTTGTAAAAAGTGGTCCCAAACCCTAATAGTTACTCTTTTTGCACAAATATATATATATAATATACCCTAAGCATCCACATGTTTTTGTCAAGTTGATCATTGTACACATTGATTTTTCTTACTCAAATAAGAAATTATATTATTCAACAATATGATATCGAATTCACGTCTCCCTTCACTCATTATGATTTTTTTTTAAAATATGTTTGGTGGACGCACGTAATTAAGGGGACATCATAAAATAAACTTTGTTTGTTGCATTTTTTGTGACACACTTTTGTTAATTAGTCTCTTTTTGAACAAATGAAATAATTTTATATTTGAAAATTATTTAACTTTAACTTATAATATAATGAACTATTTATAATCACTCAAATGAAGATGACTTATTTTAAATTATGAATTTCAAAAGTCTTATATATAATAGCACGTACCTTTAGTACGATCCTTCGATTGTTGTTACATTATATTTGGTTCTTATGATATTTGACTAAGTACATTGAACTTTTAATCGTTTTGCTTGTGATCGATTGATTCTTCATCAAAATTACCAAACTACCAATTACTAGCCGGTATATCACTGTGTGATATTAAAATTGTATTGTTACTCAATATTTAAGGATAATATAGTTCTAGAAATCGTCTAAATATATAATATAATTCCAACATAAAGGAATCAAAAATACACATCTCTGTTAACTGAACATTAAATTTGTGTTAAGTCAAATATCACAAGGACGATAAATCAGAATTTTGCAACAAACAACATGACTAAAGATGCTATTTATTTCGCATTTTTTTCTTTTTAAATTTCGTGTCAATCAAATACTACTACATATATATATACAATAAGATAAAAAAGGTAATTAATTTAAGTAAAAATGTATCCTCTCCAACAACTTGTTGTTGAAATTTTAAAAGAATTTTGGGTAAAATATTGTTTCAATAAACTTCAAAATCATCACACAAGGCAATAATAGATGAACAAGTGACCAAAATATTCTTGATTGTCACCTTGTTCAAAAACTATCATTGAGCATACAAAAGATCATGACCAACACACATATCAAACTTATTATAACTCCTAGCTAGCTAATATTAAAGTACTAATTATTAAAAAATTTGTAGCTTGACTTATAACAACTCTCACTCTCACTAGTATTAATCTAGCTCAATTTCACACAACTAATTTGATGCTACTCCATCTAATTAATAATTTAAACTAATAATAGATACTCAAGAAAACTTTATAATGACATTAACCATGAACAAGGCCACTAGATAATGCCATTAACAAAATTGCCGCTTCCTTCTCATCCTGTGGAAAAACGCGATGGATTGCCAAATTATTGCTCAAATTTATGAAGAAATCCTCGAAACAAAGCTTCTTCTTCTGTTGCACGTTGTTGTTATTATTATAAGACGATGATGATGATGATGATGAACCAACACGAGGTGCAGGTGCAGGTGCAGGTGGTACAGGTGCAGCAGTAGTAGTAGTACTACTTAAAAATTTGCACCTTTTCTTGAAGGGTACAACATGATTGGTATTCACTTTTGTTATCTTGTGCTTTTGTTGTTGTACCTTTATCTTCATTGTTGTTGTTGTTTCAGTACTAGTGAAATTTGTCCCATTATTTGTTGTTGTTGTTGCTGCTGCTGCTGCTCGCCTCGCTTTTCTTTGTCGAATTCCACATGCGTTACAAAGTGACTGTACCAAAAAAAAAACGAGTCAGAAGTAAATTCAGAATTTTTAATACTTGTTAAATTTCAGAAATATAGCTTATTGAGTTTAAAATTAATTATTTATATATATATATGTACTAAGAAGTTCTAGTCAAAAGTACTAAGTGAGACTAGTTTTTGTGTACTCATGACATGAGTGTTTACTTTTTCCACACACTGTGTTGAAAATGACCTATCCAATAGGTAACTGTCTATAGTAATCTTATTTGGTAATCCAAAAAATGCATAGTAAATCATATGTTTTAATTTATGTTGTTCAGATTCTCTTATAAAAATATTAGTATGTATGTGCTGAACCCTTCAAAAAGTAATGTGTTTTTTGAAAATTTGGTGCGAATGCAATAACATTTTTGAAGAGGTTATAAATTTAAATCAAATTGGTATATTTTTTTTTATCCCTCTTGTTAGAACTCCTAGTTACACAATAATTGATCAGTGTATATAAGTTACAACAACAACAGTATACCCTTAATTAGTGTAATTCCACGAGTGGGGATCTGGGGAGGGTGTTGTGTATGTAATTTTATTCTTACTGTGGGAAGGTAAAAAGATTATTATTGATAGACACTCGGCTCAAGTAAAGCATATCAGAAAAAAGGTAGGAATACTTCATTTGACTCATATAAGAAACAACAATAACATATTCAGTATAATCCCACAAGAGTGGTCTGAGAAGGATAGTACTATGTATGCAACCTTATCCCTATCTTGTAAAGATAGAGAGACTGTTTCCGATTGACGCTCGACTCAAGTAAACATATTAGAAAAAGATTAATAATTACCTTAGGGCCTTTAGGACCACTTCTCCAAAGAGGGGTTTTAGTAGTGTTACAATCAGAACAAACCCTAATTGGGATGATATTGTTGTTGGAAGAGCTGTTGCTGCTATAATCAGTTTCTATGATCTGTTGCTTTTGATCTTCCAGTTTCAAATTCTTCATTTTCTGCTCCCCTTTTTTCCACAAGGTTAATTTGAGTCCCTTGTTTTTCTTCTCTACATGATCATGTGATCCACTTGATCTTGAAGCAAAATTATCAACCTATAATGATCCACAAACACTTAATTTGCATATAAAATAACATGATCCAAGTGATTGTAAAAAAATAAATAAATTATATGACCTTCAAAAGAAAAATAATCGTGATGATTAGACACTCCTTCACTTGGATCAATCAGTAAGGTAACGTCTAGACCTCCTTACTTGTACTTTTCCTTATTCAAAAATTTAACTTTACTAAAAGAAGTGAGAAAGCCTTTTTCTATCTAACTAATCAAAGCTAACTAGCTAGAAATAGAAAGTGTTTTGAAAGGGGTCAGCTACACAGCTAGGTGTTAACACTCAATTAAAAAAATCGTGATCCGACATGGAAATTAAAGAAAAAGAACCCTATAATACCTCATGTTGGTGTTGTGGCTGGTGAAATTGATGAGAATGATAATCATATCCACTTTGATCTTGAATATTAGTAGTAGTTGAAATATTGAAGAAAGTTTGACAAGATGAATTTGTAGATGATGAAGAAAATTGATAGTTATTAACAAGAGACATATTATTATTATTATTATTATTATTATTATTGTTATGATGACTTAGATAATCATGATGAACTTCATTATTAAGCTCAAAGGGAAATGAAGAAGAAGAATTTGTGTAATTGGGAATCATGGCAAAAAGAAGAGTAAATTTTGTTGTTGAATTTGATCAAAGAAAAATATTGTAACACTATTTTAAAGAGCAATTTAAAGGGGGACAAAGTGAAGGGGGTAATAAAAATTCACGTGACTTGATGACAAACAAACAAACAAGTAATTTAAAAGAGACAAAAAAAAAGAAAAGTATACTACCACAAAGATCAAATGGATGTGTGAACCCTATCTTCAAAAGTTTCATGATTATTCATATTTTTTAATTAATTAATAATAATAATTTCATAAAGTCAAAATTTATTGGAAAATATTTTATTTTAATGAATAAACAAATACAATTTAGGTGTCTGGACTTTGGACAAAAGGATATGTCAACCACACATATAATTTGTCATGTGTACTCCTCAATCATCAAGTGATCATCTAACACCAACTCCTAATTCTCTTTTCTCTAGTAAAGTCTATTTCACTTCTTAATTAGGGTTTTTTGCTTCTTTTTTTTTTATACAACTCTTTGATATTCGAAATTCACTTATTCGATTAATTCAGATTCATATTGATTATAACATAGTTCATTAAAAAGGGAAGAGGTTGTGACGCCCATGATGATGGGTCCACGAGCTGAATCATGATCAGAGAAGAACTGACACCTTAGAGAAATCATACATGAAAATAGGAAGGGAAATTAAGGTGAAGATCATTATAAGACATAACACAAGTTTATAAATGGTACGCACATTTTCGGGCTCGATGATTGGCGTAGCCTAAGGAGAAAATATGTGAGGATGGTTGGATCAAAGCGACAATACATGTCATGGGCTTGAGCCGTGACAAACGGGTTATTCACACAAAAGCCCTATATGGTCTGTAATTTTTGCCCCTCAAAATCATTGGCCATTAATCTCATCCATCTCACCACATCCCTCTCTCGATAGACGTTAACTATTGTTGGATGAGCATGTAAGATACAAATTCATGTTTATGAGCCAGGATTAATATGATAGATAAAACTTTTTAGGACTTATCTTATATATGTACACAATCCTTTTTTTTCCTTTCATATTATATCTTGGCTAGGAATTGTCCAGGTTGACTGGAACCTTTTATCGCAACTCTCGAGAAGCTGGAAAGTACCCATATTGCCTATGGATTGTGGTACACCATCCACAAGCATTCCAAAATCTTCGTTACATAAATATCAAATGTATCAAATTCCGCCATTTAGAGAGAAAAAAAAGTGAACTATGTAAGTTTAATATTTATTATACTCCATTATGATTTTTTTTTACCATAATTTATTCATTTCTTTAATTATCTCATACTACAACAACAACATCATGTGCATGTCAAGTGGTCTAAAAAGATAGATTTGCATGGCAATAATTTCATATTGCCATATTAGTATTGCCAAAATTTGCATTGAATGCTGTGCAGGCTAAGGACAATATCAATTTAATTTCCTATATTATAATTAATCTTACAAATTATATGTAAGGTTAAAAAGGTAAAAAAAAAACAAAAACTTATATACCGTTAATAAAAACGAGTTAGATCGTACAAATTTACATATTCAATTTATAATTATAAAAGTTTGCACAAGAGGAATGTTTTCGATAAAAAATATTTGTTTTTAGTGAGGGATTGTGTTAGCTATCTAATCTTCGATGCATGGCAAGATTATTCTACCACTTTCTAAGTGGGGGTTCGATAATTACCTCCACTTTTTCAAATTTAAATTAAAGAAATTGAAATTTAACGTTAAACACCGCC
>JAJONR010009965.1:0-22945 GCA_029582245.1 Solanum etuberosum
TACGAAATAATGTACAGAGTATGAAAGGCTATAGACTAAATGAGCAAGTATCATAATATACCAAAAGCAATCAGGTAAGGAAATCAAAATTTAGATAAGCATGCTAACCCACTACTGAATCAAAAAATACAAACAAATTATCAAACAACAACCTAACCAAGCCCTCATAAGCTCGGCAGGTACAAACAACACACCACCTACCTAGGCCCTCATAAGCCCAAAAGGTGTCAAATCAACCTACATAGCCCTATCGATAGCCACTTGTCTTGGTAAGAAGTCACATAGCCCTTTTTGGCAACGATATAGCCCCGTAGGCAGCGCATAGCCCTCTTAGGCAACATCATAGCTCTGTAGGCTGCACATAGCCCTCGTTTGCATCAACATAGCCCTGTAGGCAACACATAGCCCTCTTTGGCGTCAAAGTAGCCCCGTATGCAACACATAACACTCTTTGGCATCAATATAGCCCCGTAGGCAACACATAGCCCTCTCAGGCAGTAACATAGTCCTCTTAGACAACATCATAGCCCCCACAGGCAGTTCATAGCTCAACAACTAACAACAATAACCCCAAGGGTAACAATAAACAATTGAATAGGCTAAAGGCGAGCAATTTAGCTTTAAAGAATATATATGAATATTCTCCAAGTAATTCCTAACTTAGGTCGTTCTTAACAGATTATGAGTCCCTAAAATGAGGGTTTATAACCACTCAATCAGCCAACCACTCACAATTACATCTACAAGATCACCAACATTAACTACCATATTATATCACTCTCAAGCTCTACGGAAACATGTTGAACGAAGAGAATAGCCTTAACATACCTTTTCCTTTATATTTTATGCTAAAAATACATTTGTCCGCACCACTACAACACTAAAAAAAAAAGTAAAATCAATCAGCAATTAAGGACAAGAATTACTACGACAATTCGACAATCGATACAGATTACTATCGTAAATTACTATCTAAGAGCTAAGGTATCCATAAACCGATAAAAGATGGTTCCTACCTTTCTTTACACGCCCAAAACATCAAAAAAATCTCTGCTGCAAGAACCTCCGCGGAGCTACACCGCTCAATTCACCATGAAAACTATATTAAAACGACGAGCTCGCGACGTAGGGCAATTTTCGATAAGGAGCCAAGAAGAGATCATGAACACACAAGGATGATTTGAGGAGTAATTCTCTGATTTTTGTGGGTTTCTTACGAGCTGGAAAGAAGAAAAAGTAAGAAGATGCTATCTTATAAGCTTCCACCGACTTAGGGGACCCACCTCACGTGCTTGCTTGCGCAGTCTCGCGAAAACACAAATATCTCTCTATTCTGAAGTCGTATGAACAAATGGTTTGATGCGTTGGAAACTAGACTCGTAGACCTTCGATTTTCTAGGTAGTAGGCCCCATAAATCTTTATAGATTGGGAGAAAACCTCCGAGACATTTGACCCAAATTTCAGAGAAATATTTAAAAAGGAATTTACGATAACTTTTGCCAACTTTTATTTTGCAACTTACCTAACTTAAAAACTTGAGATACAACCCTTGAACACTTAAAATATGACATACCACATCATTCTTAATTTATTACTCACCCTCTTTGTTTTTCCACGAAGGTACGAGTTAAATTAGAGTTCCGAAAAGTTGGGGTGTTGCAATTTTAATTAATTAAATTAAAAATGTAATTAAAGTGTCTGTATTAGATGTTTAAAATAGTTTCTCTCTATAAAATAATCTTAATATTAAAAGCACATTGATAATTGCCCTTTTTCGTAATTTGACTCTCAAATTTTATTTTATTTTTTAAATAACCAAACACAGATTGATTATCAAATACACTTTTTAAATGAAGTTGTCAACACACAAATTGCTTTTTTATAAAAACACTTTTCTGAAAAGCTAATTTAGAAAAACACTTTTAAAAATAAGCAATTTTTAGCAGCAATGCCAAACAGTCTCTTAGTATTAGGTATCAAAAAATGATTTGGAGAATAAGTATTTAATACTGAGGGTAAAACATGAAAAAAATAATTGTCTTTTCTTGATATGTTAAAAGTAAGAATTAAAAATAAAAAATTATTTTAGAAATAAATGACAAGTAAAAGAACATAGGGATTAGGGAGTATATTCAAATGTTAATATAATAAATATCCCCATTATTTATTATTTATTAAGGTGTATGTCAAGTCAACAATAAACAATTATCATTGCACCGAGGAAATATATCTTATATACCAAAGTTAGTACATGAATAATTTTTTACTAGCGCTACCAAACGATTCATTAGGGTCTGGATCAAAGTTAGAGATCAAGTAATTTAAGCTTAGTCCAAATAATATATTCGTCTTAAAATTTAATTTAATATTTATAAATTATTTTTAAAACTACTTTAAGAAGTCTAGAATTGTGAACAGATAAACTTTTAATTTACAGGTGGTAAAAATGGTAAGTTAGTTATGGTGGAACTCTCGATTTCTCAGACTTAACAATAAGAGCTTATCTTTTCAAATTTTTAAAAAAATCTTTCTTTAATTGGTTCAGATACTGCAGATCTCATGAACTGCAATCACCCCTTATATTTTACTAATAATAGTAGTAGATTTGGACTTCTATTTGAAAAAAAAGAAAGTATTTTTATATTATTCTATAATAATAATAAAAATAATCAGAGAGTGGCAGGTCAGTTATCTAATTATCTAATTATGAGTATAAGCTTAAACCTTAAAGATATTATTAGTTGATCTTTCGTTCTTAATTTTCCATGGCGTACGATTGAATATCGTGTAATCTAATCTTATTAACCTTAATAGTAATTCTTACACATTAATATATATTTTGGTGCATACTCTAAAAAAAGATAAAGTAAAGTAGAGTTGTCTAAATCCATCCAATTTTAAGACCCCAAAGGACCACAAATTATAACTTTATTTTTAAAGATGAGACGATAAATTTGGTTCAGCCATTAATAAATTGCTGTCTATTTATCTATAAATTGATAACAACTCCCACTATCGTTTACTTCGATGTTTGATGCAGACTTAATATATGATGATTGAATTTTAGTTATATTAATTACCATGTGTATATGAACTGTGAAAGACTTTTTGCACTCCAATTTAAGTTGTTATATCAAATGTCAATTTACTAATTAATACTTCTCTTTGATATTAATTTGTGAATGATCTAATTATATAAATTTATCTTTTATTTTGTGAGTATTGATGGAAAATGTAGCAAAATGGATAGCATCAAAACCTACCATTATTTCTTGTTTTGGTCCTTGGGTGTATTTTCCTGCCTAGTAAAGGCCTGAATGACCCAAATTTTGGTAATTTTACATTCTACAAAACAGATAGAGGCCCAATAGCTGTTTTTAGGACCTCTATAAGGAAATGTCAAAACTAATAAAGAATCGCTGCACTTGAGCAAAAGGTCCTTCGAAAACTTCCTTAAGATAGAAATAAGGTTTACATAACTGTAACCTTCCCAGATTCAGCTTGTGGAATTTTACTAGGTATGTTGTTGGAGCTTTAGCAGACCGACGGTTTGAAATTGGCCCAAAGGTCTAAAGAAGAAGAAGCAACAACAAGAGAGGGTTGCTTGGATAGTAAGCACCCTCCATGTTCGGATGCGGTTTAACTAACATGTTAGCTAAACAGATGAGTCTAGCAATGAAATAGTACACCATTTTATTAAACCCTACAAAATTTGATTGCAGTTGGAAAACTAAAGACCAAAGGGGAGAATTAGCAGTGCTGAGTTTCATATAATTTCTTTGTACCCTTTTCCAGAAGAAATGTTGGCATTCCCAGAAATAATATCCTAGAAAACCAGGTACAAGAGCTGGAAATTTCTGGAAATAATTGTTAGAAGAACCAAAAAGGTGAGAGAATCCAAAAAGAAAAGGCTAGAGAAAAAACATAATATAAAAGGTAAATGGAGTTTCCTCTAGCTAAATATCATTTTGATCACTCTCACTTGTCTTCAACATACACAGAGTTAGAGGCCGCAAGGAGTGCTGCGCCAATGCCAGAACCATCATTCGCGTGCTTGAAAACAATACTTGTGGCCATTTCCTTTCCAAGCAATTCAACCAAAGTGTTCTCCAAGCACTTACTGTATTCTGTATAGTGTTCATACAATCCGCCATCCATGGCTACGACAATCTTTTCTGGACCACTTTCCCTGGGTGTATCCTTTCCCATCTTTTTGATAATGCCCAAGATCCCAGCTGCCGCAAGTCTGGCACCACGTGTTGCAACAATATTACACAGCTCAACAACTAATCTCCTTGTCTTCAAGGAGGTATTGGATATCTGAAATAGGATGAACAAAATATTTAGTTTCAATTCATGTTGTACCATCATATCAAATGCTAACAGTGAAACTAATTGCTGTAAGGGAGAAAAACATCAACAATTTGATTTCCACTTCCTTGAGACCCAAAATTTAAATTTGATTTGTCGCCATCAGTCCTAATTAAAACAATTTCTCTATTTGCTCCAAAGCAACATGACCAAAGAAATGATATTGTGCAAACTTTTGTAGAAAGAATAATAGCCACACCACATCAAAAGGCATTCTTTTTTCTTTTTTTCCTTGGGAGGTATTGATAAAGGGGAAGAGCTAATACCTCTAAGATATCCTTCAACTTGTCGCCAACCACTCTCAAATCAGAGGATGTGTCATGATGCATAGCAGACATTTCAGGTGTCCTGCATATATTTTTTTCAACTGTTATGAGAGCATCTGCTCGAATATAAAAAGGTAAACATGACAGACATCAAGCGGACACTTCAAATCCAAAAAGCCTAGAAAGCATAGTGATGCAAATGACTATTCGACTTTTGGTGCTAACAATATCACCTTAGTCAAAGCAATTATAGTTTGATTGTGTGACTGTAGCACATTTGCTAAAACAGCAAAGGATGTCATTAAAGAAGGGATATAATGTAGCACATTCTTTATAGACTGTGTAGCCTGAGTTTTAGAAACTCACAGAATCAAGTTATAATTGCTTTAACTACGGTGATATATGGATAACTCTCATTGTTCAGTACTCTTTTTTTCTTTCTTTTTTTTGGTGAAGTTGTTCAGTACTCTTTTTCTTGTCAAAGTTCCATTATCTGGAGTTGATTGATCCTCAAATATTATGGGGTATGTAAATAAGCATGCTTCCTCAGTAGCATATTAGTTGTTGGATGAAATTATTTTCATTGCAACTCCATAGCGAAAAATAAACAATAGGCTCAATAATTAAGTGGATAGGAGAGAGTGAAACATGTTACCAAGCAAGTCATAATAGACAATGAATTTGATATGAATTGTGAGATGTGTATGGCGCCAAAGCAATTATGTAAAGCACCAAAAATGTAATGAAAGCTCATAAATGCATGAGCAATATTACCATACTCAAGCTTGATCAACTGATAACCAGAACAGCAACAGAATGCAGGCAAATTTGTTGACCCGAGAAACACTGCCTAGCAGTTGTTTGGGCATTTAACAGTGTGTTTTGCACAAGAAGATCACTAATAACTCTATAGTTAGTAAGAAATACCTCAATATGAATGAATTCTTGAGTTTTGGAGGAACTTCCTCGCCAAAAATGCCAGCTTCTTCAGCCATTCTAAGTAGAACTCTGCGTAAAATTTCTCCCAAGTACATGCCAGAACATATCTTCTCAAATATCTGTCAGGATAAATAGATATCTCTCTCAGGTTTATCGAGTTAATTGCAAAATCGAGATTAGCCTAAATGAACAAAAGGTATACAAGTGGATAAGCAATTACCTGTTCACCAGGATTTAAACTATCGGTATCCATGGCATGATCGTACTCTGTCAAGGGAAGATGGGAGGACCTAAAGTTACCCCATTCCATATTGATCACCTAGAGAGTAACATGAAAGGACTTCAACAACTACTCCATGGTTGATCACCAAACAAGTGAAATAGAGTCAAAACAAGATCAATAGTCATTGAAAAGTTCCCAAACCATTTCTCCAGATTTAGGCAGAGGACCGTGCCATTTGGGAATTGCCTGAGCCCGTTCCACATATGCTGCATTGGTCCCAGTACCTAATATCACAGCAATGGATACATCCTTATTGGTGAATCTACCACCAGCCAATGTTCCAACAGTATCATTCACCTTTCATCAACAAGTAACTCAAAATCAAACTTTTACAACTAAGCTAGGCAACATACAAACAATTAATTCAAGCACCCTTCAAAAAGAGTGTTATTACTGAGCGACATCAAGCAAACTTACAAGCGCTGACACCCTCATATCAATTTCTCGTTTTTGCATTGCTTTTGTCAGTTCTGCAACAACATCTTTGCCAACCTGTCACCCAGTAACTGTGAGAGCTTATTTTTCAGTTCATTAAATATAATAAGAAAAAAAAAACTGAGAATAAAATTACAATAGATTAACATAGTTGCTGTAATGGTTCTAAAATCAACTGCTGTAACTTGCTTGAATTTACTTCTCTTTGATTGGAAACAATGTGAGTACCATCAAAGAATACATTACATTCAATGTTTCAAATAAAAAGAAAACAGTGCATCAAAAGGTACGCATGGTTGATGTCGCGCTCTATCATCAAACCCATTAATCAAAAGAAAGGTCAAGTTCTCCAAAACCAAACGTCTAGAACAGGAAAAGCATATGAGTGATTCAAATTGAAATTATCTCAAAGTTGTCTTTCCGACAAATCAAACTTCAATTGCCTAAGAAAAGCAACAAAGAAGATGTAGTTGGGAAGGAAATGGATACCGTGTCATCAATGGAGAAACCTTTCGTCCACCTGATTAGAGTTCCAGAATTGATTGAAGTCTGCATTATTGGGAACGAGAAGGTGAAGCCTAATTCTCTCTGCCTACCAGGAGGTGGATGAAACTTTTCTCCTTCTTCATCTACGAATTTTGCAAGTTCTGCCGCAATATAGTCAAAAAGTGCCTGAAACATATGAACTTCAAAAGTTCAAAATCCACGCAAAACTAAATAACAGAAAAGGGAGCAACATTTTGAGCGGACAAAAACTTACTTCTGAAGTTCCAACCATCAAATTTGGAGGAATTGATGCCTCCGCAAATTCTTGATGGATAATGCCACCATCTTTCCCCCCCAATTGCACCCGCAATACTCGAAAATTTGTTCCACCAAGATCCAATGCATAAAAGACTCCTCCTTCATCGCTAAATACAAAATTTACCAAAGAGAAAAATATTAAAATATTTACCTTTACCAATGACATAGTACGGTCATTACACGAAATATAATTAAATCACCCCTCTCCACAAGATAATTCTTAATAAAGTTTAGCGCTGTCAAAAAGAACAGTCCAACAAGCATAGAGAGAGAGAGGGATTAAGCTGCAATGCATTGATCATAACATCATAAAGAAATTTACTTTTGACCATATAATCAAAAGATAATACATTCGACATGAAATTTGACCCTGGAATACAATCAATACAAGGTCATTTGATAAATTAAAGAATCGAGAGGAGTAACGAACCCAGTAGGGAGATTATCGACATAGCTAATAAGCATCTTGAGCTTGCTGCCGCCTTCAGAGGCGAGTCCGGCGTGCATCTCC
The DNA here is from genome assembly GCA_029582245.1 of Solanum etuberosum. Lineage (NCBI taxonomy): Eukaryota > Viridiplantae > Streptophyta > Magnoliopsida > Solanales > Solanaceae > Solanum > Solanum etuberosum. The sequence goes on from JAJONR010009965.1 coordinate 7,611, forward strand.
ACCGTCATGGCATCAGCCACTTGCTTCAGCTTGCCATCTGGTGTGGCACATTTCTCCTCGAATTCCTTCAGAATTGCCCTGGCACGTGCCCATTTGCTCGATTTACCCATGCGGTGGCGCATGACGAGCGCCGCCACAGCTACCGCCGCCGCTGTACCTACCACCACCGCACCCACCGTCGCCTTCTTCATCCTTACTATCCGAAATCAGATAAAATTACAGATTAGGGAACTGGGATTGATTAATTAAGGATTGTTATTACAGTAATAATAATTTTATGTTTATGTTCGTTATAAATAAATGAGATCAGATCAAGATTATGTGTTGATTAATTAATGGGAAAAAAGGGAAGCAGAAGAAGGAGAAAAAGGGGGAAACTTTTTTAATAAAAGGTGAGGGAATGAGGGAAAATCGGCAGTGACAGATGAAGTACCCACCCTTCTTCAGACACATATGGATTTCACTCTAACATCATCAATACGTATATTACATAAACTCCTTTACAAATGTTCAAGAATATATTTAAGATTATAAGATTTAATTATTACTTTTTATTTTCTTAATTAATATTTTACTTTAAAATTATGTATTTATAAACACTTTTTTTAATTTATCCAAATACTTAAAAATTATTTGATATTAAAAACACATAAAATAAGTTAATTCAAACAGACTCTAAATGTTTACGTTCCTTTTGAAATGAAGAGAGTTATTTGTAGCGTGTATTCTGTTATGTGTTGGATTCTTTGGAGTATGACCAAAATTTAATCATCAATCTCTCTATCCATTGAAGGCATAGGAGCATGGCATCACCCACCCCAGTTTTAATGTTTTTCACATTTTCCTTGATTGAGCTTCTTTTTATTTTTTTTAAAGTGCGAGAAGAAAATCAGTTTTAGGAACTTATTATATTTGTGATATCTTCAATACTTTTATGACATTTAATTCTATTTTTTTTAAATGTTTTTCTATTATATATGATATCTTCATTACTTTTGTATTTTTCCTTTTAATTCTGATTTTGATGTGTTGCTTGCCAGTGTCTTTCATCTACCCTCTTCAAACCCCATCCGTGGAACATTTTACTGGTAAACCACCATATCATCAATACATAACTTTGACCACACACAAATTATACTGAACCATTTTATAGTTGACCTTTCATAGGCACCACCATCAATTTTTGCGTGTTCCATCAAACAAATATATTAATTCAAATTTAAGTCGTATCTTCGCTGGTTGTTAATACGATTATCTCTATTAATTTAATATTGTGAAAAAAATTAGATTTTCAGATTCTATAAACTGTCCGAGTTACTAAAATTGGATATAGTCGCATTAAAATGAAAAGAACATTATTTTATTTTATTTAATTTAATAATTTAACAAACAATAAAAGAGCAATTAATGAAAAGCAGTTTTCATGATCGTAAAGACATCAATTACTATCGAGGATCTTTCAGAAACAATCTCTCTACCTCCGTAAGGTAGTGGTAAAATTTGCGTACATTATTCCCACCACAGACCGTGGGATTTCACGTTATTCCCACCACAGACCGTGGGATTTCACGGGATATGTTGTTACAAACATCAAGTACCAATGACTCTAATTCACACGCACAAAGGAAAAAGAAAATTGGGAAAGATAGAGAGACTGAAATATGGTGTCATTAATTGTCATCGGAATACAAATACAATTAAGAGACTAACACCCCCTTCCAATAAACCGAGTACAATTAAGATTTTCCATGACCTAAAGATCTATTGAATGTAGGAAGAACAATCTTCTTCAGCAGTGTCCCTAGTGGTTTTTTTTTTTTTTTAACAAAAACTGAACTGTACAGGAGTCCACAGGACCGTTCTGCCTGGAACTCTCCGCGAAATATCAGGACTCTCTCTCTCTCTGAATGTTAGAGATGCAAGCTGCCTGGAATAGAAAAACATAGAGAAATGACAGCCAACAAGTAACATCATACTTACCGTGTTGAGTTGGCTTTTCATCCCTCAATGCCATGACTCCACTTCTTTCAAGCTGTTGATGTAACACTTAACCTACAAGACATACCATAAAAGAGAACCAAAATACAGCACCTTTAAAGACGAAAGGACTGATATATAAAACAAAAAGTAAGTGCAAGTATCAAACCATGAAACATGCCTTGTAGAAGATTTCTGTACAGACTCTGATCCAATGCTATCCGGAGATGTTAACACTCCACGAGCAGCTTTTGGCTTCATGAAACACAAGAGAATAAAACTGGTCAAAGTTATGGCAGATGCTAAGAATGGAAGTATGAATTATACAAATCAATGACGTCAGAAAATCAAGAGGCAAAATAAACTGATTCAAAACCTCTAACTCCCGCAACGCATCTTCAAAAAATCTTGAACCATTTTCACATACATTATTCAACAGTGACTTGGACTCTGCCCTGTATAAGTCACCCTGAGAGGAATGGAGAGAGTTGCAACCAGTACTGCACGCTGCATGACAATTATGGCCGACTCGGAGCAATTCATGCGCAGGATCTCCAGAGGTACCAGCTTCAACAAGGTTTGCGACACCACTAGACTGGTATAAACATCCATCTGCACTTTCCGCACATTGTGTTCTTCGTGACTTACTTCGTTCAACATAAACATCTTTGTCCGGAATAGCTAACTGCATCTTATCATTCGTCACATTATTTGAAATTTCTTCACTCTTTCTCTTCCCTCCAGAAACTGTCGAGAGACACTGTTGTAACAACATGCCACTTTTCTGACCAACAATAAGTTCAGGCGAAGGTGACTCCCTTCTTGGAGGGCTAATTGATGGTCGTTTGTCCAAACTCTGGTGAATCTGTTCCGCATCTTCAAGCTCTTTTTTCCTTTCCAAACCTCCTCTTTCTCCGGATCTTGACCTGAATATACTAGAGGCAGGCTTCTCTCCCAGCTGCCCACTAATTAGTATTGGTGTTTGGTTTCGTTTATAACCATCTGGTAGAACATATGAGGGAATCTGCTTTCTACGAACATGGGACACAAACATTTCCATTCCTGGTTTCCAATACATATACATGTTTACTTGGTGTCTAAACTCATCAACTGTCCCACGAATATCAAACTGTTGACCTTCTTGAACCAACTCCCCTGGCCTCCTCTGCAAACCCATGAAGAAGGCACGATGGGCACACTGTTTAGACGGATCCACATACTCGTGGGGATAAGGATGGCACTGCAATTTCCCAAATGTGTCCCGCTCAATCTGCAAGGATACAACAAGAATTATAAGTAAATGGGAAACATCTGCTTCACTTGCTACCTTCTCCTTTTTCTTCCGTAGAGGCTCAAATATAAAGGAACCAGAGCCTCCTGAGCATCACTTATTCAAAAAGTATAGATGTTACCATCAAAGTAAGCTGCCTTAACCGGGATTCGACCCAGCCTCTCCACACAAGTAAGTCATCAGCATCAGCTGCAACTATGTCAACTTGCAAATAGTTCTTGTAGATTTCGAAGAAAGGATACTGCTCAAACAGAGCAGTCCACCGGGCTTTATTAAGGTCAATTTCCTGATATGGGAAAGCAAAAGGAGTAAAAGCCAGTACTAGCTAAATACAACATAATTTACAAAGGTGAATAACTCATACCTGACATATGTTGTTACCAAATTCAAATTGTTCTGTCATAACACGAAGAGTGCTTGCAGACACGTTGTAGCTAGAGTTCATGCAAGGATAGGCAGGTGTAATAATTGGCATCTGATGTGTCCGGTCCCAAGGATTTTTACGTGGATCCCAGATAGAAAATCCAAATTCTTTATCCTCTATCTGACAAAGCATCACAGGATTTGGCCAGCGCCATTGTGTATATACACGGAAAAAACGAGAAACCAGCATACTCGGAACAGCATTTGGATAGAGTTGGCAAACCCGAGCAACCAGAAGAGCCCAGTTAACTCCACCAAGAAATCCAGTCACCTAAAAAAGAATCCAAAAAAAAATCGGGTCATAGAAAAGAGCAAACATTAATTAAGCCTGACATGAGGGAGTAGAAAAAAAAAGTGAACCTACATTTGAATAAACACCACGCAGTTTAGCCCAAAACTTTAAACATCGAAGTGTGGTCCGGAAAAACTGCATTGCAGAAGACAAATGAGATGCTACTAGTAAGATCTAGAATATTGAAAAATTTACACGCCTTTTGTTTCCTTTTTGGTTGGGGGCCATCACCTCAATATTTGGAACATGTTTAAGGATTTTATCTGCCACCCTGCAGCCATTAAGGCTCCTTACAGTTGGCTCATCAACATTGCACAACACGGATTCACTGGATATGTCCAAGTCCTGTCGCAAGAAGATGTAAAAGGAAACATCAGGTATACTACTATTAGTGGTCTAAGCAGCTGATTGATGCCATAAACTGAATGTCAATTCCAGTTTGAGAAAATAGATTCACGTATCCCAGTCCTGTCTGGATCCCATTACTTGGTAAGCTCCAGGAATGGTCAGGTATACCATGGATATAAGTTATAACACATGAAGAAATTCAAGAATGTAAAAGCCTTGGATCCAGAAAGGTTAAGCTGAAATTTACATTGCTGCAGGTGAAAAGGATTTAGCATCCAGAGTACAAGAAGAAAGTCTTTAAAAAAATCAGGGGATTTTTCCAGAACAAATGTTGAAGAGGGAAAATAATTTTTACCTGAAGCAAAGTTTGATCTATAGAAAAGGTGTGTCCCTTATAAGGAGGAGGCCAAAAGGAAATGGACAGTTTTCACAGAGAAATAACACTTACATCTGGCACAACCAAAAGAGAGATGCTTGCATAGAGAAGATCAATTGAGATCCCATCAAACTTAAACTTCATAACAGGGACATGTGCATCTGGAACTGATTGTAGTTCAGTAACTTCTTCCCTCTCCACCAAAATATTATGCAATACAAAAAAGAAGTCATCCTGGCAAACAATGTCGATGTTAGATGCAATATAAAATGGCCGACTGAGACTTGAAAAGAAAACCAGAAACCAAAACGACCTCTCGGTTCACATAGGATGGTCCAACACATAATGTATCTATGTCAGCTCCAGGACCATGCACCTACAAAAAGGAATCTTATAATTAGTCAAATAGCGTTGCTGAGGGACATCAAATGTTCGGGCATTCCCTGCAAAATGTAAAGCTTAAAGAACATAATTGTAATTATATGTGTGAAGGGAGCAGGTGCAACTTCAAGAATACAAACAACAAAGAGCACTGCACACCCACCCACCCACCCACCCATCCAAAAATAAACTCTTCCCAATGACAGGCGCCAACTGTATGTTTTTGAGCGAAGAGCTCTTGTAGAAGAATCTATCTTAATGAAAAACAACAAGGACAATTGAGTAAAGTTCTGTTTGGGTTGCAAATTGAGAATAGTAACAAAAGGGAGAATTTTGTGTAAGCATAATGCATGAGGTGCATCCATTTAGGACCAGTGATACAAGCTTGTTTTTGGATACTATCCTAGTTTTTGTGGCATATTAGCACCACTCTGACCCAAAAACTGTAAAAATTTAAACCAACTGTTTTATACTTGCATACAATTAATTTCACACCTTGTGATGTAATAATACTAAGGACTTTGCTAGGTGGCACGGTGAAACAACTTCACGACTATTTCTAGGTCTGCAATGAAATTATCTGTCATGCATATCTAAGCAAAATAATTAAACTTGTAGTGTTCAAGAAGGGAACTTCAGAAAGAAGCTGCTTACCCCAAGTCGATAAGAACCAAAAGTTAAAATGACAGCATTTGCATCCTCAACCATCTGATCACTGTACCCTCTCACTCGAGTAAGATCTTTGACCCAGTCCTTCACAATCTGAAAAAGGTAAAGATCTAAAAATGTCAATAGACTAGATTGAACCAAAAATAGAAACGGCATTTATGAAATGCAAAGGAAAAGGGAAGGAGAGAAATAGTTTCCCAATAATCCTTATTCCTTACCATCAACTAGGGAATATCATTTCATTTCCTTCATCTTAGTATTAACCAATGTTGTGAAAGACGATCGCCGGCGACCCTTCATCGCCTATTAGCTTTGTGGCGAGGCGATCTTCAAAAAGAGACGCCATGGCGAGAAAGGCATCGCTTTTTGTATTTTCTTAAAATAAGGCGACCAATTTAGGGGTTTTTTTTATCAGGTAACATTACAAATTTAAGTTTTAACCACAAGGCTAGAAGTAGCTGATAGAATTTTAAAAGTTGAAAGGTAATTTTAGGGTTCTCTTTCCAAATTTGCACAGTTGCACTCTTAGACTGCGACTCTGACTCCAGTCAGTCAACTAGACTTCTCCGGGGACCAGCCAGACTTTTCCAGTGACTCCAAAGTCCAACCAAGACGTATTTCTTCTTTTCTTCTTCCTCTATTTCTTTTTCCTTCTATTTCAGACTAGAGTTACTTCTACCTCTTGTGTTTTTTCTCACTGTTTTGACTTTTGTTCTGCTTTTTCTCATTCAAGTTCTAGACTTTTAGTATGTACTATCTATTTTCAGTTTTTGAATTGAAATATTTGCTAATATGTTATTGCTATTGAGATTTTGATTATTTAGATATGCAATTAAATTTTTAACTTTTTGGTATTAATTGGCGCCGCTCTTCAAAAAGGCAAGCGGCGGCGAGGCAGACCCTTGTCGCCTTTTGCCGTCCAAAACACTGGTATTAACCTATGAATACTACTGAGAAAGGAAAAAAAGCAATTACCCCTAGAACGACCTAACATGAAAGGTCATCCACATTGACATCTTTTTGTTCATTGAGATCAGGGAACAATCCCGCCACTAAATCAGAAAGCAGGAAACTTTGGAGCAAATAAAACTGAAAATATTTAATGATCAGGAGTAATTAACTAGTGCTGAATCAGAGACTAAGAAATCCAAACAGGGAAAAACAAGGAAGCATCAAGTGGATGGTCAACAATTAAAAATGCTTGTGAAGGGGAATATAACATTTTCTATTTCACGATGTTCAGCTAGATAACAAAAAATTCCCAAAAAAACACAGCACTGATCAGTTCTCTCTTTGCTGAAATCTAAATCACCATACCAATTCAAAGTGTATGCAGTCACCATTCACAGCCTACTCATTCCATGTTCAGACTTCAGAAATTACAACAACGAATTGGCCCAAAATAGTTAGGTCGGCTATATGAATTCTCATTATCCATTTGGACAATTTCAATTTCATTACTAGAACACTTAAAGTTCAAGTCATTGAAACTCCACTGTCTCTAAATCATATGTTACTTTATATAAAGGAAAAGAGCAGGGGCACCAGGTTACCTGCTTTAGCTGGCAGAGAACTCCTTCTCTCTTAGCAGCCTCCTCAGCACTTTCATATAATCCAGCACCGATCAAGAACTAGAATTCACAAAGTCAGCCTATCAATGCATAAACTGAAGCACAAAAATCAACATAGTAAACAAAAATAACCTTAAAGATCAAACCTTTTCCAACTCTTTGGTACGCTGAATATCAGCCTCCATAGGCCCTGCTAGAGACAATGGTTTCGTTACCCCATACTCCTTAGGCAGTGGAACCTGCTGGGTCGGTGGCAAAGTAATGGAACAATTGGAAACCTCCATCACTTAAACAAGACAGAATTAAAAAACTTGCTGTGGTAGTTCAATATAAGGACCAAAGATTCAAACTTTATAAAGGAAATATGGAAAATTAACCAAGAAACGGATCGGAAATTCGAAATTCAAACTCTTATAAAAGCAAAAGTTGAATTTTGGGGAGACCCAAAAGATTAAAGGGTAACAAATAAGAAGAAAAAGGGGTTTCTTGACTTGTAAATACCCAAATAAGGAAAAGAAAAGAAAAGGAAAAAAACGCCCTAGATCTAAAACCTGAAGAAGAAGAAGAAGAAGAAGAAGGAGGGTTTGTTCCTTTGGGGGCTATAAAGGGTCGGAAGGGGAAGTGACACGAAAGAGAGCACGTTCACATTACGAGTCGGGGTAGGAGAAAATTGAGGATATACATTACAAGAAAGAGGAAGATTTGTTTTTCTTTTTTTGTTCGACGAAGGAAAAGGTGCGTGTTTGATATTTTGTAGGTTTTCCACCAGTTGGCAACTTTTGGACTTTCGTTAGTGCCAATTTTGATCATATTTACTTGTTTGAATTTTGAACTAATTTTAAGTTGTTTTTAAAAAATATATTAATTATTTAAGTAACCCAAGTGACTAATAAATAATAGAGTAGTTCACTTAAATTAGGACAAACTAGATGGATTATTATTTTTAATAAAAAGAGTGACTATTTTTAATTCTTATCTTAATTGAAATGAATTATCTACCAAACAGATTAACTTTATATTTTCACCTAATTTCTAAATGTATCGAAGTCCACCTACTTCATTGCCCCCAATTGTTTTTCGTACTTCTAATGAAACAAACACCGATGAGGTATTAGTCAAACCAAAAGACATCACTAAAAACTCATGATCATACCGAGTTTGAAAAGCCGTAGATGGCTGCACCCGTATAAACGAGCTTGACTTAGTGAAATTTTGAAATTTAACTTGAATTCTAGATATCGCCCATGAAACCATTTATTTTTTGGTAAAAGTTTTGTAACCATTCTAAAAGGTTAGATAGCGATAGTCTCAGCCCCAAGGAAAATTGTATTGCTGGAGCCTGGAGGTATGAAAAATGTGCCACAGCTTATAGGTTTATTTGCAATTGCACTTGTGGTTTTATCTTTCTTTGAGATTTTATTGCTCATCTGGTCTACTTTAAGCAGTTTGGAGTTTGTTCAAGGTCCTTCTTATAAAGGGCACAAATATTCACGTGAGTAATAATTTTATTTGTGTCGCTTTATAATTGTTTATATAAGCTTATCTGCTTTGGAAACAATTTAGACTTATGCGATTGAGGTTGAAAATTCCGTATAATCTCAATTATAAATGATTGAAGCATCGTGTCTGGCGACTGTCGTAATATTAATCATATACATATAGTTTCTTGCTTTTGATATTTGTTACCATATGTTGTCTATTATGTTTCAATTACAATATTATTATGTTGTAATTATTTTTTTATTTTTTTTTGAATGCTCTATAACGTTCTCCTTATTAATTGACATGTTTTCTTTGCTGTTGTTTTTCCTTTTTCACAACTACTTCGATTTGCAGCACTTAAGTCGAGGGTTTATCATAAACAACCTCTCTTTTTCCATGAGGTAGGGTTAAGGTTTGTGTATACTCTACTTTCCTCAAATCTCACTTGTGAATCACACTTTGTATGTTGTTGTAAGTTCCATATATCATAAAAAAAAAAAAATCAATCATCAATTTGTCAAAACAACAACAAATCTAATAGATTCATTTAACTACAATGTACTTGGTGTAGTTCCATAAAGTGAGGTCTGGAGAGGTAGAATGTACGCAAATCTTATTTGTTGCCGATACACCGTCGGCTCAAGGACTACACCAAATCCCAATGTATACAAAAGCAAGGGCACCAAAAGTTCATGAATCATGAAAATTTTGTTATACCTGGCTCTTTCAAACAAATTGCTTCTGTATCAGTTCATCTGTCAAGATGTGCACCAGGACAATCATACACTGAGATTAATGTTTAAGGATGATTTGCTCAATGTTTGAAACTTCAAATTAGAAAAAGAACAAATCAATGTCATTGCAAACAAATGTCCCACAAGGGATAACAGGTCCTAGTACATCACCAAAACAAGTCATCAACAATTTATTCAAAACATAAAATTAGCTAGATTCAACAACACATGAGGTACCATGTATAAACTTATTCAAAAGTACATTTATTGAGGTGAAGTTAAAAGGCTGCATTCTGGTGAATCTTCAATTATGCTCAAAGTATCTGAAATTTTGAGAAAATAGTTTCTCAACTTCTCTAGCTCCGTACGTGTAAAGTTTTGCAATTGAACTCTCTTCAACTCATGACTCCAACATTTCCAAGCTAGAGATGCACAACAAGGTTTGTAATCTTCATCAGCAGCAGCATTTCTGTATGTAAACTACGAAACCAGAGAAAACCACAACAAGAACAAAGGTAAAAGATGTGTTCATAAGCAACCGATCATAAAACCAATATAGAAACGTGTTGGTATTAGCTTATAAATAGAGTGAATATAGAAACGTGATGTGCTCATATAAGTTTCTTGAGTTGACAGAATACATAGAATTTTGTCTAAAAATTATATAGATAAAAACTTTAAATAGCTTGCAAAAATCTTGTAACCTCATTAATCCTTAGAAAAGGCTCAAAATAACTAGTCCTGTAGGTATTTCACATAAGCAGTTAATTGACTTTTGGAGACAATGGTCCGAAACACACCTGAAGTGTCACTTCTTTGCAAGTTTCCTACCTGAACTATAAGGTGTTAGCATTTCCTATCTGAACTATCACCAACTATTTATCAAAACACACATCAACTAGTATCTAAGTGTATTTGGTTGGCCATTATCTCTAGGTTTTGGTTAATATTCTGATAATGGACTGTTAGGTAAAACAAAAAGATTTTGAACAGAATCATGAAGGTTTTGTCCTTAAAACAATGAATCAAAAGGAAACTAATTGCAACAAAACCTTAGAGATCAAGAATAAGGGTGCAAGAAACCTTAGCCAGTGCTTTTGAAAGATAAGCATATTACCTTGATCAGGCTCTGTAAGCTTCGACCCTGATCAACAGATAGGGTGTCCAGTTGAGGAGAAATCCAAAGCAAACTATCAACAACGTCCACAATTGAATAATTCGTCCTATCCATAATTTTTATATGTATATGCTTAGTACCATTAAGTGGAGGAACCAAGTTTTCTCTCATATCTTTCGGTATAACTATCACCTGCAAAAACAAATAATAAGAACAATGAGAAATCCAGAACAACTTCTTCTGGCAGGGCAAGTAGCCAATTTGCTGCACGTACCTTATCAAAGTCGCAACTTAGTGTAATAGCCCTGGATTTATTAAAGTTACCAATAGACTCTGTGAGCTTGGAGTACCAATCTGTGTCAAGAGCTTCTGGATCTGGGATTAATTTGATCATAACCTCCAGCAATCGAGAAGCTTTCAGTTTGAATATAGGCGAGGGTTCAAAATAGCCCAACAGTCCATTTCTTCCATGACGAATATCATAGGAGAATCTTAATAAGTTAGGAGCATCATCCATATCAACAGCAATCAAATGAGAGCACGCGACTACTTTCAGAAACTTAACGTGACTACTTGAAACCTTCACGAAGTTCAAGGACTGACAATGATCTAAATAAATGACTTCAAGGTTCGGTAGATTTGGAAGGAGGCTCTCTAACCATTTGTCATTCACAGCCACAGCAGTGAGCTTCAAAGAACTTTAAGGATTTGCAAGCAGTTATCTTGATTACACGCAGGTCCAGATTAAACGAACTAATATAAAGGTCTTCAAGATTAGGTGCCACAATATCAACCTTCTTGAATTTAGGAGGGCAAAATTTCAACTTTACTATCCTTAATTTAGGTAACATTCCCGCAACTTGTAAACTGATTAGTCCATGAAATCTCTTTAAAGACAAAACTTCTAAATCACTACAAATAGTCCATAGAGCTTGAAGTAATTTCTCGTCCAAAATTGAGTCCTCGAGGTGTAACTCTCGTAGAGAATAAAACTTTACGCGATCAGAGGGTAGTTCGAGCTTAAATCCGCGTAAACTAAGCACATTTAATGATTTAGCAGCAAAACTTGCTTCAGGAAACTTGTTGTGAGTGTATACACCAATATCTGAAAACAACTCTTTGATATTACAGGTTACCAGTACCTTAATCCAATCATCCAGAGCTTTAAACCGATAATTTGGTAAATTAACCTTGAACCTTTTTATAGAGATGTTCTGGTTTAGCCGATTTGCTAGAATTAGATCCACAGTGTTTTTGGACTTACGTAAATAATTATCACCAAAATCTAAGCAGGAAAGGTAAGTCCAAATACTACTCCAAACCTTTGACAATGTACTCGTTTTCGCAGCATCTTTAATGTCAAGGAAAGACAGAATGTGATCCAAAATTGGCTCTGGCAGCTTGGAAATTTGATCTATCTCTTCCATCACGAACAAATTGAGGTTCCTTCCATCACTATTTGTTAACGGAATTTCCAATTTTCACCAAAAAAATATCAAATAACAATAATAAACAGAGACCAATCTGGGGATTAATTACCTGGTTTGTGTAATATCCCTTCATGATGTTTGTGTATATAGAAAACTGAAGTTTCTGCTGATCGAGTGAAATCGGCAGGAGGCAGATAGGCTAATGGCTTGAGTAGTTTATAGGACTTTCAGTTTGCCAATTCAGTTACATTCATTGATGCACTTATTAGGGTTAATTACAAGTATAATTACCAAATTATATCCACTATAATACTAAATTCATCACGTTATATAAAGTAATTGAATTTTACTTATTAAATCATTAAATTTTACTTACTATAACAATAAACTCATCAAACTATTTTTCGAGTCAAAATAAATGGCCAAAGTGTATTGCAATGTGGATTACTTGTTCTCCTAAACCTAATTACTCGGTCCGGAATATTGGGGAGATTTATCCTTTATTATTTCATCAATAATACAGTGGCGATAGATCGAGATGTACTAACCGACCTACTCAATTTGTTACTCCTGTAGAAATTTTCGCGATTAATGATTAGACATGCAAATTAGAATTATTATGTCTTGGTTAAGGAAACACATTAATTACTCGATCAATATAATTTTTGCATCGCTAAGGGGTGCTTGTGAGAAGTATAAGCTTGTGCTTTGATTCCTAAGTGATTTCATTCATTCAATTCAGTTTTAACAACAACAACAACATATCCAGTGAAATCCGACAAGTGATGGTAAAATATACGTAGACCTTACCACTACCACTAACTAGTGGAGGTAGAGAGACGGTTTCCAAAAATTCAATTTAGTTTTAAATCACTCACATTCATAGTTTTCTTCACTAGTTCACTAAAAGTGCTCGTTTTCTTTCTAAAACTAGTATGATTGTGTGCTCAATTGCTTACTTTGTGACAGTTTTCTTTCAATAAGAAGAAATACTTCTGGTAAATGATGTTGCTCTAATTCTTCAATATATTATCAAGTGTTTGTTCTTATTAAAAATAATAATGAAAAAACTCACGGACAGAAAAACGACGGATAAGGTGGATAAAAAATAATCCAGGGAAATCAACCTGGTCTGTTTTGTTTTTTTTTTCCGCACAAAAACTATTATTTTAAAGGAAACCAACACAGTTCTTCGGGTTTTTAATTAATTTTTTAACAAAAAAGGCCAGACATGATATTTGAAGTGCAAAATTACTGTTTAAGAGTATAAATAAAAATGATGAAAATATTTTATCAAACAGCATACGTAGTCGAGTGGTAAAATTGTTCAAAGTGAAAAAAACAACAACATTGTCCATTGGTAAAAAACAACAATGCGCATTTATCCTTGTATACGCATATGGTTTTGTAACAATCTATAATGAGATATAAAATTATTTAAATGTTAAAAAAAATATTATAAGGGATATTGGCTATGCCACAAATCACTACAAACAAAATGTATAGGTGGGTGGTCTTGAACTTTTAATCTCGTTTGTCTTATGGGCAAAATTTCAAGTTTTACAAGGCATATATAATTTTTTTACCTTGAAGGTTTGCCCATGGGACAAAGGTAACTTACAGAAATTCCACTAGTTAAGGAACTAATTACTTAGATATACATTAGTTTGCAATATTACGAATAATATCATATTTTGGTGTGTTCAAATACGTTTAGATACAAGTATCTTGGTAGATATGGGATCAAGGTTAGGTGTAATTTGTTCTAAATGCACCGTATCCCAATAGATTCACATGTATTTGAGATACATAGACAAATGTAGCTTGCCTCCCTTCCATGTCGATCGCTCGCCACTTTCATATCTCGCTGGCGTATATCGGTATATGGTATTTTAAATGTATACGAATCTCCCAGATACATGTATATAGTGTGTATCTAAAGTGATTCATATCTATCTAACTTGAAATCTACTATAAAATTATTAAGTAGTGAGATAAAATGTAATTTGAAAACTGTATGAAAAAATAGTAAATATGATAGGAATATTTGTGTAATTAGGTAGTTTCTAAAAAAAAAAAAAGGGTTGTAATGTGTGTTTGGGTTGGGAGTCTGATACTGGGCCAGCACTTGAATGTGCTTTGTTATAAGATATGGCCCATTTACTTCGCAAGCCTTTAATAGCCACTGTTTTGTGTTGAATTTCTAATAATCTTTTTTTTTTTAGTTTTCCACCTGATATCTGAAGCACGCATTAAAATCCCAACTAAATTTGAATCGTGCATTTCAGGGTCCATTTTTAATTTGCATAAAAAACAAACACTAATAAAAGAAGAAATTAGAAAAGTGATAATAAAGAATAAAAAACTTCCTGAGTGGGTACAAAACAATTTGCTGAATATACAAGTGAAGTCCCTTTAACTAAAGGTAAGGGTGCATGGAGAAAATATTGTTAAATTCAAGTACTTTATCTGCTAGTTGAATAAATAACTTAACTCTATAAAACAAAACTTAAACTACTTGTTGTTTTTCTTTAAGATTGTGCCACGTTTCAGAAATCGAATGGTACATCGTCACACATATATTGAGTTGTAGTCTATAGTCTTTGTATTGTTTTCTTTTCCTTAATTTATTTGCAATACGACTCACACTACATGAGTGCCTTAACTTTTGGAAGCCAAGTAAATCAAAGAGGATCCAATATTTTTCTATTAAAACAAAAAATAAAGAAAAAGGAAATACGAAAGAGAGATTTGATCAGTGGAATTCAATAATTTAAGAGTAAACACACCCCCGCACACAAAAAAAAATACTTCTCCGTTTATTTCTACTTGTCCATTTTGAATGTTGTACGCCTTTTAAGAAATAATGGTCAATATAAGTATTTTATTCATATTATTTGATGTTTAGTATTAGGTCTTGTAAAATAATTTAGAGAATAGATAATTAATAATAGTAAAGATAAAATATGAAGAAAAAAAATATTTTCTTGATTTATAAAAAGTGATAAATAAAAATAAAAATTTATTTTTAAAATAGTGGACAAGTAAAAAGTATGAGAGTACTCAATTTTCTGTTGTTTCGCGGGAGAGTCGCTTTTGCTTTTGGAGTTTGTAACTTTGTGTTTGTAAAAAGTCTTAAAATTTGTTTACGAAAACCTAATTTTTCATACAAAAACTTAACAGGCCACAAATTTACAACTCTTTTTTTTTTTTTTTTTTTGCTAAAAAACGGAAGGTGTTTTAT